>PVJN01008628.1:0-64239 GCA_004026805.1 Lasiurus borealis | reverse complement strand
TCCCAATGCTGTCCCACAGCTTTGCTTGGTCACTTAAACAACGTATACAGTGGTGCCTCGAGATACGAGTGCCCTAACATACGAGATTTTTGAGATACGAGCCGTCGAGCGAGCGATTTTTGCTTTGAAATACGAGCAACAGTTGAGATAGGAGTCATCGCGCAGATTGGCCGGCTGCACACGACCCACCAGTTTACCGCGACTCGCGCGTCTCATAGTTTCCCACGCCTCAAGGTGACGGAACGAATTAAACTCGTGTCTCGAGGTGCCACCGTACACATTGCACTAGACGCCCGGCGCAGGAAATTCACGCGCGGTGCGGTCCCTCGGCAGAGCCTGCGATCAGGGCCCTCTTCCCTGGCTGCCTGAAGCCGGCCCCATCTTCTGCCACCACCACCCCCAGGTCCCCAGTTTGCCCTCAGGCGATCGGAGCCTATGGGCCAGGGGGAGGGGTCAACAGGTCGGCCACTCCCACCCACTCACCCGCCCCACCGCCGCCACGGGTTGCCCTCTGTGTGTGGGGCGACCGTCGGGGCAGGGGCCGTGGCCTGGTGCCACCCGCCTCCCTCGCCACCCACCCTCGGGTCCCGGTTCACCACTGGGCGATGGGAGTCTGCCGGCCGGGGGAAGGGACCGAGAGGTGGTCAGCGCACCTCCCAGTGGCTGGTCGCACGGTCGTTCTGGTCATTCCACCATTACGGTCGCTGGGCTTTTATTATGTAGGATGTTTTAGGCACAGGTGTGCACTACTTTCTAAAAAAAAAAAATCTTTACTTTGAAATTATGTCCCCTCTTTCCGTTCCCTCATTGACCGTCTCCAACAATGCACTACTTTCAGTACTGCCGAGTTAATGTTTTAAAGTGTGTATTTCCATCCTAGTTTAATCTGTTTTGTTGTTGTTTGGTGTTGGGTTTTTGGTTGTTTTTTTAGTTTAATTTCTATCTCCTAAGATGCTGGGGCTGCTTTACTTCTCAAGGTAAGGAAATGCGATGCACCGGGTCCATTCCGGCTTCCTTCTTTTTGTCCCTGCCTCAGCGAACCAGGTGAAATGCTACAGCTTAGATTTCGTTGGTTATTGCTTCTGAGCCCACATTTTTGATATCGGATAGTTGGTATTTGGTTACGGAGAGTATTCATACAAAGAGCACATTCTGTTATTTCCCGTATCTTCCAGTGGCCCCTCTGTAAGGAGTAGATGAGAAAGGATCAGCCTCACAAGGATATTAGTTGCCCTGGTTTTATTTTCAGTCTGTGGTGGACACACACACGCCGGTTCAAACAGCCCTCTCACTCCCGCGGTCCTCGGGTAAAGCCCACGTTTTGAAACAGCAATAATACTGGGATCTGCATGGAGTGCGTCAGGAAATAAAGTTTTCCGTTTATGCCACCTCATAACCTTTTATAGAAGAGGCTCAGGAAAAACAGAGCACAGATTTCATTTGTCCTTACGCTGTGAGACCCCTACACTTCCAGATGCTCTGTAACGATACTTCTGTGACATAAACACCCATAGTTGAAATACAAACGCTATCTGGTGCAAATACCGAAACCTACTTTGCTCCAATACAGTTTGCTTCTAACCAGATCAGAACTATCTTTTACAATTAGTGAAAGATTCCACAAAATAGGAAGGTTCGCCTTCCGATCTTAATACGCCCCGGTATTCCTGCCTTTCTGATGAAGTGGTGGTGGCGAAATTAAACGAAATCTCACTCTGGGGCTTGTCTAAGCTTAAATGCATTCTTATTTGGAATTAAAAGGCATATCCGCCTCCCCCGCCCCCTTTAATGTAGAAAGCACCCGTTTACTTTGCAAGCCGGCGCTTAAGGTTCATTTGCTTCTGATGCCACGGTTGATCTAGATTTAGACAAATCTGTTCTGTGTGTTCGTTCTGTCCTTCACTCTCTAAGGAATATGTATGTTACTGGCTTTCTTTAGTAGTAGTCGAGGCACAATGACAATCGCATTTCTGTTTCTGTCCCCTAAATTAACGAATGAGCTTCAAATAACGAATCTTGAGAGAATAGGGCTACCTGCATTTTATTAACACAGTTTCCCAGGTGCTCGTCAAAGACAGAGCTGCTAAGACCTGCTGAAGGTATAACTAGACTTTGCTAAAAAAGCAGTGAATATTGCATTTGGGTTAAAAAGACAAGTGCATACTCTATTGTGTGGAAAGTGTTAGAGACGCAAGAACTGAACAGTAAAAACCCCTGGTATTTTTCTTTTCTTGTCTTCCTTTTTGTTGTTGCGGTTTGTTTGTTTGTTTGAGGACCTTTGCTCTTGGGAAATTGAGGGCAGGATCTCCCCGCAGTCATGGGCTGGTATTCGGGATTCTGGCTTGGAGAGACCTAGTGCTTTTCCTCCGTGTTAGGGTGTCTTTGTTTACACGAGATAAGAGGGTCTGCTCTGTCTGCCTGTGAGGGAGATTACTGTATTTGAACTAATAATGCATTAGTGACATAAATTAGCAAAGGAAAAATGACACACGCTGAAGACAGAGTCAGCATTTTCTGAAACCCTCAAAGTGGAGAGCAGAGTCAGCACGGGTAGACGATTGAGACTGTGAATCATAATCACAAACCCCGGTGATGGGATCTTGGCAGAAGAGGCAGAATTGCATTCTGGGGCGTTTCACTGAATAAAAAAAAAAAAGGAGAGTTAAAAAAATACTTCGGAAGGGATACGCAAATAAAGAAATAGGAAGAAGCATGTGGAAAGATTTCGAGAAAAGACTTCATAGCCTTTTCCTGGTGCATGTTTCTGAGACTCAGATAAGATCCTTCCTGCCTACCCAGTGGGGGGTTTTCTGGAGCTGGGGGCGGGGGGGGGGGCAGTCCCCTCGTGAGCTGGTGAGTGGCGGGCTGCATCTCACCTTCCCTGGTCCGCATAGTGGCTCCAGCTTGACAAGCTGTTCTCTTGTAAATAATGGATCAGCCTCTTGAGCACGTAGACACTTGTGTGAACAACTAAGCTAAATGTTTTCTTGTGGAGATGCAGTGGTCTGGGTGACAACAATCACACACGTGGGGAACAGCCCCCACACCCAAGGATCAGAAGAAAAAGGAGCAGGAGACAGAGTGATGGGTGGGTGTATCCAGCGGCTGTGTGTTCCTTAGCTGCCACTCACTCCAGTGAAGTGCCCTTCCCTCTAGTACCGAGGTTCAAAGCCTCTGAGGATCACAGGTTTCCTTAGCCATCACAGAGGGCCTCAGACAAAGTGGAAAAGCGGGCGGAGGAGACCCTCCCTTGTGGATCAGCTTTCTGTAATTCCGGCAGGAACTACTGTGTGATAAAAACACGCCAGTAAATATGTAAACATGCAAACAGGGGTGAGGATGGGTGTGTAGGGTGCCTCCCTCATTCAGACAGAAGTTCCCCGGGGAATTTCAGGAACTCTCTGTCTCAGCTGCCCAGGGAGTGTCCGCCCCTCCCTCGCAGGAGGGATGCAAACACGCCCGTGACATTTGCGGTGTGTGGACGCTCTTGTGGTTGACGGCACGGGGTGAGATTTCCCTGTTTCTACAGTGGATGGACGGACGTAGCAAACAAGTCATCCTGCTACTTCCCCATGAAAGCTCGAGAGTGGACTGAGGGGTGTCCGTGATTTTCTGTGAAGGAAGAAGTTTAAGTGATACTACACTGTAGTGTCCAGGTGGAGAAAACAAGCACCAGGTTTCTCTGTGGATCTAGAGCAGTGGTTCTCAACCTTCCTGAGGCCGCGACCCTTGCATACAGCTCCTCATGGGGTGGTGACCCCCAACCATGAAATTTTGCTACTGTGATGCATCGTGATGTAAATATCTGCATTTTCCGATGGTCTTAGGCGACCCCTGTGAAAGGGTCGTCTGACCCCCAAAGGGGTCGCGACCCGCAGGTTGAGAACCGCTGCTCTAAAGCGCATTGAGTCATCCAGTCTCCTCCCTTTCTAACCAAAGACAAAACTGGCCTGGGTCTAGCGCTGCTTTCCGTAACAGAGAACAATCCTTGCCCCTGTTTTGTTTAAAATCCGGCCCTAAACCCACAACCCAGTGTACCTGCCGGCCCTCATCCCCATAAAGAATCCTCGCAGCCAGCAGAGCAGCGGGAATGAAAGGCCCCTCCGGAGAAAGAAGCGAACCCTTCTGGAAGGATGCTCCCCAGCTGTTCTTTCAAAACAGACTCCTCACGCTTATTTCACACTAAGCCGGTCCTAACGGTCCCCACAGATCACCCACAGCTGCAGACCCAAGACGTGAAAGAGACGAGTGTATTCAGAGGCGGCCCCGGCCATCTGTCCGACGCCGGCAGACAAGGAGGGTGTTCACAGCCAGGCCTGTGTGCACGGACTCAGCCCGAACGCCTCTCCGCAGAGGCGACCCGTGGAGAAGCTGGTGTCTCGAGGCCTCCGAAGCGGCATCGCAGCGCCAGTCAGGCGTTAAGAAGTTCATCGTCCGAGTGACCGATGGCATCTGGGTTCGAAAGCGGATCCATGTCTGCAAAGAGGTTGAACCAGGCCGACATGCCTTGGTTTCCACTGTTGGGAGCTATGAAAACACACACACACGCACATGTTAGTGAGTCCCGGGTTTTTGCAATCACATTAGTGTGTACCACTTTCATTATTCTGGATAAAATAATGAATTAAAAAAATTAAGGGAATGGATAAGAATACACTGTCAATGACATCCCCTCAGGATAATTTTGACGAACTAACGCAGACGCCTGTTCTCTGCTGAGGCTCTGCCACCTCCGTGAACGCGTGCTGCTCCGAGAAAAGGCCTGATTAGAAGTGCCGAGGCGGCCGTGGTCACGTCCTCTGCGGTACGCTTGCACGGTGACAGACGATGGCTAGAATTAGTGGGCTGATCATGTTGTAAGGTATAAATATGTCAAATCACTCTATTGTACACCTGAAACTAATATCACCAACTATACTTAAGTTAAAAATTTGCAAAAAAAAAAGAAAAGAAAGAATGACTGACTGAATGAATGAATACCTGAATTTAACCACCTGGAGCCCTCGCAGTAATTGAAATAAGAAGCATTCCAGTAAAAACAAAAAAGAGTACAACAGAGGGACAATATTCTACGAAAAAGCCCACCTCCAAGCATTTTTGAAAAGCTGTGTAACTGCCTCAGATGAAGTAAGTCAGAGACAGTGACATGGCAAAGGAATACAATGCATAACCCTGAACTTGCTCTACCCGAGAGGGAAGTGTAACTTACCTCTTGTTGATTTCTTTGGACTCTGTGAAGGCACCGGCTGACTGTCAGTGTGAGAGAGGGGAGGTTGGAATCCCCCTCTGGGGGCCCAGCCTGGGGGAGGGAAGGAAAGAGTTATCCATTGCTCGTCAAACAGGAAGTAGCATCCAAAAAACAAGAAAAGGTAAAAATATCAATTAAGTCCTCCAGTCTTCATACCAGGGTAAGATTCTACAGTATAAGAGGCATAAAACACTTAGAATTTATCTGCAATTATGTATTTTATTCAAATAGTATGTTTAGTTCCAACTAGATTTAGATTAGACTTCCTTACATATTTCAAAGTGCTACATAAGGACAATTTGATCGTTGACAGACCCTATGTACCACAGTGGTCCCATCTACACTAGTCTTCCCTAATAAAAGAGTAAGATGCAAATGGACTCTACCTTTGTGACGCCCACCAGCCAATCAGGAGTGAGTATGCAAATTAATCCAACAAAGATGGTGGGTTGATTTGCATACACAGTTCTGCACTGCTCCAGCTGCTCCAGGCCTCTGGGCAGTGGGGGAAGGTGGAAAGGTGGCTCTGGGCCAGAGCAAAGGCGGTGCTGGCAGCCAGGGGAAGGCAAGGCCGATTCATGCATAAATCTCCATGCATCAGGCCTCTAGTAACATTATATGGAGCTGAAAGATTCATATTGTCTGCTTCTTGGAGAGAGAACGGGAGGATGTGTGGAGGATGGAGGAAGGTTTGGGATATCTGTGAGGAGGACTGTTAGCAGAATCCCAGGAAGTCAAATGAGCCTCTAAGGGGCACTGGTAGCGGAGGCAGAGAGGACAGTGGGAAAATTAAGACACGTTTTTTCAGAAAGAGGACAGACAGGACTTAGCAAGCAATATGGAAGTGGGAAGCAAAGTGACCCCAAGGTGTTGGGTTGGACACAGGATGGTAGAACCGCTGTGTGAGTAGAGGGAGTTTTCGACATATAAACAAAGCAGGTGACCCTTTCCTCAGGAAAACCCCGCCCCCAGCTCTCTGCTGCAGTCCCCATGCCACAGGCTTGCCCCCAAGGCTGACAGAGCCAGCCTCCAGAGCTGTGAACCCACAGAAAGCACACACACCAAGCTTTGAAGAAGCCACCTGCCTGCTCTTGGCGGGGGTGACTTAGCAGGTCGAGAGTTTCAGACAAGACCCTGGTTTTCTATGTAAAGAAGAAAGTGGGGGGCTTGTGGAGGGTACAGGAAAGCAGCCCCCGTTTCTCTCTGGTGGACAGACTCCAGGGGTGGGATATCTGTTACTTTTCCCGCTGACTGGCGTGACTGCAGATTTTACCTGGTAGTCCTGAAGCTAACGGAAATCACGCTTAGCATCCACACGCACAGCGCTTTGTTGCACAAAGATAAAGCAAGCCATGGGTGTCCCAATGTGTCCGAGACACTTACTGTTGAAGGCCCCAGCGGCGTGAAAGCCAAGGTCGAAGAGATGGGAAGGAAGGAATCGCTGGGAATGGGCAAGGGGCTCGGACCCCACGGAAGACTCCTGGAATGTGAGGCTCCCAAAGGCAGTCTGGCCTTCTTGAGGAAATTCACTGGAACTCGAAGAAGCAGGACTTAGAAGGTTGTTCAGAAATGAGAATTCCTTTTCAAAGTCATCTTCCAGTGAATCTCCAGATAAATCTCTTGCAACTGTTGAGTGACAATAAAAACAGAATGGCTTTCTTTTTGAGGGAATGAGACTAGGATGTAGGGCAAGCCAAATTTGTCTCATTGCTCTCATTTTATTAACATAATTTTAATAAAAATTAACATAAACTGATAAAAACTGTGAGTGAAAATTATTTCTAATTAGATCAAAGTGACCACATTTCACAATGCAGATAGAACAGTTATGCATATCTACATGTAAAATAATTAACCAACCACCTATGTAAGACAGACTAAGGAGATGCAAGGAGAAATACAGATAAATAATAGGAGACTTTAATATAGCACTCAGTAAAAAATAGTCCAAGAGGAGAAAAGTTCTAAATAGCATAATCAATAAATGTAGTTGTTTTGAATATATATATATATACCCTAGTAGAAAATATACCGTCTTCTCAAGCACACCTTGAAATTCACAAAAATTAATTATACTAAGGTGCAAAAATCAGTGACTCTCTTAAAGTAGAAATATGAGAAACAACAAACCCTGATTACAATGCAATAAAATAAAATAATTTTAAAAATGAAACCAAAAAACTGAAAGGTTCTTCCACCTGTAAATTTTAATATGTTCTATTAACTCTTGGTTCCAAGTGGAATGGAATTTCTGAAAAATTATGATAAAGCAGACATTTTATATTACAGGGTGAGGCAAAAAGTAGGTTTACAGTTGTTTGTGTGGAAAATACAAAAATTAATAAATAATAAGAATAAATTTTGTTTTACATACTCACAACTGTAAACCTACTTTTGCTATACCCTGTATAATCCATGAAATATTTAAATAGCAATTAAGAGAGGAAAAACACTGACCCTAAACACCTTTATTAAATAAAAAAGAAAAAGAGGAACTTTCAGCATGATAGTGAGGAGGCCTATCAACCTGCACACCAATTTTTAAATAACTGGTGGAAATTATTTTTTAAATAACTATTTAAATTCTTCAGAAATTGTTCCAAAAGCACACATCAAATGAAGAAAAAATTATTCTAAAAAATCAATTAAAATTCAGAATGAATGAGAGACTGGCTCATGGGTCCACACTCAGTCACCAAGCCACCTGGCTGGGCAGCATATTAACTATTAATTAACAATTAATACTTGACAGTGGCTAAGAGAGTATATCTTAAATGTTCTTACCCCCAAAATAAATATGGTAACTATGAGAGCTGATAGATGTGTTGCCCAATCTTATTATGAAAATAATTTTGCAATATCTACATAATCACAGTATATACCTTAAACTTACACAGACTTACAACTCAAAAAGCTAGAAAAAAATAAAGCTAACTGAGGAGAAACCAAGATGGTGGAATGCATAAACACCTAAACTACTGCCTCGTACAACAATTTCAAAACTACAACTAACAGACAAAAGGGACACCATCCAGAACCACAGGAAAGCTGGCTGAGTGGAAATTCTACAACGAGAAGAAAAGAGAAAAGCACATTGAGACTCAGAGGAGTTACAAAAGGCTGAGCTATGGAGGCGCACAAGAAGAGGTCTGGTGGCTGAGTGCGTGGCTAGCTTTCTCAAGTGGGAGGGAGACGGAACCTCCCGACTGCGCTGAACTCCAGTTCTGGGTGAGACTCTAGGAACCCAGACTCATTCGGGGGAAAACTGGATTGTCTGGCAGAGGGCAAAACTTGAGGGCAGCTTTCTCTCAGAGGTGCTAGCAGTGATTACTGAGGGACACTGAGATCCAGGGGGCTCATAGGGCAAACAGGAAGCCAAAGCTATCTGCTCTGCCCTGAAACTCCACCCCATCCAAGCTGAGCACAGAGGCTTTTACAATTTTGCAAGTCTTGTCTCATAAGGGTGTCTCCAGTACAGAAGTTCTTCCAGCATAGACACAGCTGATCCCCACAGCCAACTGGCCTGGAGGTCAATTCTCCCAGTGATATCAACAACAATGAAGACTTAACTACAACAAGGCTGTGCACACAGTCCACAAAAAAGTGCACCAAGGGAGTCCACCTCAGGTAACTGGGGAGGCTGAATCACTGGACCGTATAGGACGCAAAGCACACAAAGCTACTCTACAAACTCAGGGAAGCAGTGAAAATGCAGAGACAAAGAAACAAATCCCAAATGAAAGAAATGGAGGAAAACAAACGACTGGATATAGGGTTCAAAAGGTTTTTCAAGAATTCCCTAGAAGCCAAAACCGGTTTGCCTCAGTGGATAAAGCATTGGCCTGCAGACTGAAGGGTCCCAGGTTTGATTCCGGTCAAGGGCATGTACCTTGGTTGTGGGCAATCCCCAATAGAGGGTGTGCAGGAGGCAATTAATCGATGTTTCTCTCTCATCAATGTTTCTAACTTTCTATCCCTCTCCCTTCCTCTCTGTAAAAAGTCAATAAAATATATTTTAAAAAAAAAAAGCATTTCCTAGAAACCGCTGATAAATTTACTGAGACCCTAGAGGAGATGAAAAAGAACCAACTAGAAATTAAACAAAGACTGACTGAAATAAAAAATATTATACTGAGCCCTAAGAGCATACTAGAGGATCGCAAGAATCAAGTCAAAGATTTGAAATACAAAGAAGCCAAAATCACTCAACCAAAAAAGAAAAAAGAATCCAAAAATTGGAAGATTGTGTAAGGAGCCTCTGGAACAACCTCAAGCGTACCAACATCAGAATTATGGGGGTGCCAGAAGAAGAGAGAGAGCAAGATACTGAAAACCTATTTGAAGAAATAATGACTGAAAATTTCCCTGGGTATAGACTTACAAGTCCAGGAAACACACAGAACCCCAAACAAAAGGAATCCAAAGAGGGCCACACCAAGACACATCATAATTAAAATACCAAGAGCAAAAGACAAAGAGAGAATATTAAAAGCAACAAGAGAAAAACAATTAATTACCTACAAGGGAGCACCCATAGCATTGTCAGCTGATTTCTCAACAGAAACTATGCAGGCCAGACGGGAGTGGCAAGAAATATTCAAAGTGGTGAATAGCAAGAACCTACAACCAAGATTACTCTACCCAGCAAAGCTATCATTCAGAATTGAAGGTCAGATAAAAAGCTTCGCAGATAAGAAAAAACTAAAGAAGTTTATCACCACCAAACCAGCATTATATGAAATGCTGAAAGATATTCTTTAAGAAGAGGAAGAAGAAGAAAAGGTAAAGATAAAAATTATGAACAACAAATACATATCTATCAACAAGTGAGTCTAAAAACCAAGTGAATAAAAATCTGATGAACAGACTAAACTGGTGAATGTAATAGAATCAGGGGCACAGAAAGGGAGTGGACTCACAATTCTCGGAGGGAAAAGGGTGTAGGGATGCGAGAAGAGACTGTACAAAAGTCGTACACCTTTGGATGAGGACAGTGGGGGACGGGTAAGGGCAGAGGATGGGGTGGAAACCGGTTTGAGGAGAGCTATAGGGGGGGAAAAGGAACAATGGTAATAATTGGAACAATAAAGATTTATTAAATTAAAAAATAAAAAGTTAACTGAAAAGTATTTGTACGCAAGAGATTTGTAACGTGACTTAAAGGGAGAGGCTTTTACAGACTGGGTGAATAGGTGAAGGGATCGAGAGGTACACATTGGTTACAAAACAGGCTTAGATGTAAGTCAGCATGGGGAGGATAGCCAATAATACACGTGAATAATGCCACATTAACTACGCACGTGTAGTCCATAATACCGTGCTCTACTTGCCAGTTTTTAAAAAAATCCGTGACAAACTGTTTTGACATTTAAAATGTGATCATTTCATATTTCAACGAATTTACCATCTTACCTGATTCGCTTCTCAAGTTCACTTCCTCATCTGACAAAACTAACCTAAAGTGAAAACCAAAAAATATAGAGATTTTGGTTAAAATACATTTGGGACTCATATTCCACAGGTTTACATGGTTGTGTGTTTGTGTGTGTGTGTGTGACTGTGTGATTAAACTACAGTGGTACCTCGAGATACGAGGTACAATATCTAATTGTGATTAAGCACTATGCTTTAATTATGTTCAGTTTGTAACAATGAAAATACATCCCGCCTATCAGATATTTACATTACGACTCATAACAGCAGCAAAATGACAGTGATGAAGTAGCAACGAAAATAATTGTATGGTTGGGAGTCACTACCACATGAGGAGCTGTATTAAAGGGTCGTGGCATTAAGGAAGGTTGAGAACCACTGTCCTAATATGTTTATAAATTCCAGTGAGCCCCAAACTTTGTTTCCCCACAGAGAAAGGAGGGAGCTGCTTCGATGACAGATCCCCTGCCACTCACTGTTCGGGCCTTATTTCTGGGGCCTCGTGATACTCAGTCAACCTGGTTAAAACGGGAAGTGAGGGCAGCTCTGGAAGGCAAACGCAGAGAAGGTGTCATGGCGGGGAGATGGGCAACAGGAGGGGGTACACAGCCCGGCCTCCATGTCCCGGCATCCAGGCCCGGGCCCGCTGTGTGTTCTGGGGGTTGATTGTCAGTAGCTTCTGTCCGCAGAGCTGCTGGCACCGGCCTCTGCCTTTTGCAAGCTGCCCCTGCTGGGAGCCACGGGGTGGAGGCTCTTATTCAAGGCCCAGTCTCCTCCCAAACTACAGGACCTGGCGGTATCTGCCCAGTCTGTCTGCACTCCTGTCTTTGACTTGGCCCGCCTTGTGAAAAGTGGGAGGAAAAGCCGAGACCGGTGTGGCTCAGTGGATAGAGCGTTGGCTTGTGGACTGAAAGGTTCCAGGTTCGATTCCGGTCGGGGGCATGTACCTTGCTTGCGGGCACATCCCCACTGTAGGGCGTGCAGGAGGCGGCTGATCAATGTCTCTCTCTCACTGATGTTTCTGACTTTCTATCTCTCTCCCTTCCTCTCTGTAAAAAATCAATAAAAAATATATTAAAAAAAGAAAGTGGGAGGAAAAAATAAGGCTTCCACACGAATGTGTAACGTTCAGTGGAGAAATGACGCAGAAATGAGTATTCGGTAAAGCAGAGAAGAAACAACTCCCAGCACACGGGGTGTCCGGGGCCTCCCAGATCCCACGTGTGACTCTGACTGCCTACCTGCTGGCGTTTTCAGCGAGCGGGCTGTGTCCTACCCGTTCCTCTCTGTGGCCTCCCTCCAGCTTGCTCGGGGTGTCTTGTAGCTGCTGAGGAGAAGAAATCCCGTGTTAAGTAGGCGAAGAGAGTCTGTTCCTCTGGTTGTGCAAAGAAAAGAATTGCCGTGACCGGTGTTGCTCAGTGGATAGAATATCAGCCTGTGGACTGAAAGGTCCCAGGTTCGATTCCGGTCGGGGGCACGTGCCTTGGTGGTGGGCACATCCCCATTTGGGGGCGTGCAGGAGGCAGCTGATCGATGTCTCTCTCTCATCGATGTTTCTGACTTTCTATTCCTCTCCCTTCCTCTCTGTAAATAATCAATAAAATATTTTAAAAAAAGAATAGACATTCTAAAGTCCGATATAAAATAGAAAAAAGACACCCACGAATTCAGAGGTATCAGACTTATGTTATGTCAGAACACGACTTAAAAGATATCCATACCCAGGAATATACAGTTGCAACATGTGCATCCGTCACAGATCCCCTGGCTAGCTTGAGCGGATCTACCAACAACGTTTTCAAGCTCCACTGACAATAAGGCAGGAGGGTAGATTCGAAGGCGCCGAACCCTAGCCTGCCAGGACGATTACCCTGGGGTGTTAATCAGAAGTATTCTAATACTCAGAAGTATTCTAATGACAGGCGGAGGGTACCCTGTATCTGTAGGGGTCACAGAAAGAGCTGATCTAAGGCCGTGGTCCCCTCAGCCTCCATCACACACATACAATGACCCAGTTTTCTCTCATGAATCACATCTAAGACATGAGCGTGAAAACAAAGCAAGAAATGTTTTCTTGAACCTGTAACACTGTCAGATGGGCACTCTGTCATTTTTTTAACCATCTGTTAAGTTTTTACTTTCCATAACCTTTTCTCTCTGGGGCGTTTTATTTTTCTTTTCACATTTCCCTCTTTTTGTTACCTCTTACTATGATCTTGAGCCAACCAGCAATATTCCCAAGTTGGTTTTTTGTTTTTTTTAATGTTGCTGATACATTTGCCATCAGGGAAATGCAGAAAAATGACTTGGCTGAAGGAGCGTAAAAAAGGTTTCCCAACGTTTTGTAAATTTGCAAGGAGGCTTAGCAAAAAAGAATTTCCATGTTGTTACCCAAATGCAGTGCCACATAGCTCACCAAAGAACATGGCAGAAATGTACCTTGATGCCCAAACCGGTTTGGCTCAGTGGATAGAGCATCAGCCTGTGGACTGAAGGGTCCCAGGTTCGATTCCGGCCAAGGGCATGTACCTTGGTTGCGGGCACATCCCCAGTAGGGGGTGTGCAGGAGGCAGCTGATGGATGTTTCTAACTCTCTATCCCTCTCCATTCCTCTTTGTAAAAATTCAATAAAATATATTTTAGCCCAAACCGGTTTGGCTCAGTGGATAGAGCATCGGCCTGTGGACTGAAAGGTCCCAAGTTCAATTTCGGTCAAGGGCATGTATCTTGGTTGTGGGCACATCCTCAGTAGGGGGTGTGCAGGAGGTGGCTGATAGATGTCTCTCTCTCATCAATGTTTCTAACTCTTTATCCCTCTTCCTTACTCTCTGTGAAAAAATCATTAAAATATATATATTAAAGAAAAGAAAAGAAATGTACCTTGAGGGCCACAAAGTCATAGGGATGTAATCCAGGGTAGGCCCTGTGGATCTGGGACATCACGTGAGCCGTTTTCTCCCAGAATCCCAGCAGGGTTCTCTGCAGAGAGAGAAAAGGTGACATCGCAGAGCTGTGTCCTCCCCGTGACCTGTTTCCCTGCCGTCTGTCCTCACTGGTGCAGCAGAGGCACGGCTGTCGGATAATCGGCAGCAACCGAAATCCACTTCCAGGTTTGGGGACCAGAAAGCGCAGTATGTACATGGTAACCCTGCGCCAGAACTGGCTCTGTTTCTGCCTGGGCGTGTGCTAGCTGTGCACGGCGCTGGCGTGTGCATGGGAGCCAGCGGAGTACACGGACAGCCAGAGAAGGGAACTGGGGTTCCAACGCCTTCAGGGGAATCCACAAGAAATGGTGAAGGCACAGAGACATTGTACATCGCGGTAAACTGGTGGGTCGTGTGCAGCCGGCCGATCCTCGAGATGACTCCTATCTCAAATGTTGCTCGTATTTCAAAGCAAAAATCGCTCACTCGACGGCTCGTTTCTCAAAAATCTCGTATGTTAGGGCACTCGTATCTCGAGGTACCACAGTATTTGTATTCGGGGTATGTGGAAATTTTTATGAGAAATCTGAGAGAGGGATCATCTGTGGCCCTCAATTTGGTCTTTCATTTAGGATACAAGACAGACTTGCCCCCAAAATGGGTCCTCAAAGGCAACACAAGCAAGAGATCCATTTCCTTGCTTCTGTCATGTTCCTGTTCGGAGTGGGGGGAGAGGGTGGATGGAGAGAGAAAAGGAGAGCTGAGCTGGCAGCTGCAGTGATTCGGGCACATTATGCCCACACTGCCGCACCCGGTCACCTTCCACGCACCCTTTTCTGTTTCCGGATTCACGGTGCTGAGGTGCATCAGGCAGAGTCCCTAGAAGCAGCAGTGAACGTCCATTTCCTTTTGTTTGTTATTCTTTCTTATGTAAATGCAGCTTATGCTCTGGTTTTGCCATTTACAAATTCATGCTAAGATCAGTAACTGCTATTCATTACTATCTGTCTCATTCATTGTGTGTTGGTTATGTGTGACTTGCGTTAGTCAGATAAACACAAGCAGAGACCTTTGAGGTCACAGTGATGCGAGTGGCAATCCTGGCAGAATAAAAAGAACACACAACCTAGAATAAGAGAATGTAGGTGTTTAAGCCCAAAATTTCCATCCCCTTTAATTCTCATAGGTTTCACGCTCTTCACCCAGATGATGACAGAAAATTTAAAAAATTGGGGGGCCATAGCATCTTTGTTTCCAATGACATTATAGGTGGAAGTTCAAAGTGGAGTGAGTAGCTGACCAGCTCTGGGCCTCTCTCTCTCTCTCTCTCTCTCTCTCTCTCTCTCTCTCTCTCTCTCTCTCTCTCTCTCCTGGGGCACTGAGGAGAGTCATGTGCAGCTACTGAGGAGGCGATCCCTAAGGAAGGTCTTTTCCCACCTGGAATCCTGCGGTTTTCTGACTGCCATAGCCTCCATGAGTCCATCTCAGCGAAGGAATCCAGTAATTACATATTTCGTTACAACTTTTAAAAAGGAATCGCACCCTCATCTGCACTGCCAGGGCATGCTGGCCCGGCGGTGGTACCTGGTAGGTGGTGAGTGAATGGGAGAGCATATTGCAGCGACTGGCTCCCAGCAGGTCCACTTTCTGACACACATCCATCTTTAACTTGTCAAAAGCACCTTTGCTGTTTCTCACTTGGATCTGGACCTGAAACCACAAAAATGTTCATCATGAATACCGATAATACTGATTATAAATATTCCATATACAGATCCTTAGATGCCTGAGGTTATAATAAAGGAAACAAATTCATTTTGCCTTATTATTATTTCATGATTAATGGTCAAGATTTGGGCTATTTTTAGCAGTTATGTGAGATTCTTTCCAGACATCTTTATGCTGAGAAAGTATGCAATGACAGATGGAAAGTTAAGAAGAAAATACAGATTCTAAATAAAAAGTTAGTTGAAATTAATGAAGGATAATATTTAGGTAAGAGTAAAAGAATAAACGGAAAGGGGATATCAAGTATTGAGAAACAGTAATAATAGTTCTAAGTCATGAATACATTCCTATTCTATTTCTACACATAAGTTGAGTCATATGTCAAGTGTGAATACTCAACTTTTAAATGTACATATTCAAAAATATATGTATAAGGTAGCTATTATGTGCCGTGCTCTGTGCTTGCACTGGGATATTGTGGCGAACAAAACAGTTCATCCCAACCATCCCTGCGTGGGAAGCAGAGGAAAAAAAGAAGCAAATAAATAGTATGATTATCTCAAACTGTGAAGATAATAGATAAATGCACAGAAATGAGTGACTACTTTTAAAATATATGCATTTTTTTTCATTGATTTCAGAGAGGAAGGGAGAGAGGGGAAAGAGAGAGAAGCATCATTGATGAGAGAATTAATTACTGACTGGCTGCTTCCTGCACGCCCCTACTGGGGATCGAGCTTGCAACCTGGGCATGAACCCTTGACGGGAATCAAACCTGGGACCCTTCAGTCTGCAGGCCAACGCCCTATCCACTGGGCATGCCAGCCAGGGCTGGGTGACAACTTTGGGTAAGACAATCAGGGAAGCCTGGGCAGGCTCAGGCAGGGTGTGTGAACGGGGACACACCCGGGGTGGGGAGGCCAGGCCAAGGCCCAGGGACCAGAGTCCTGGGTGGGAGAAGTGGGGAGGAGCTTATATTTGCCGAACAGGAAGGAGCAGAGTAGAACCTATTCCTTGCTGGACCATAAAAATAAGTTCCAGATGTGGCTGCAGAGTGTCCAAGGATCAGACTGTGCAGGGCTACTGGGTCCAGATAAGAGGTTTGTATTGTATTCGTTTGTTTAAATAGAGGTGAAAGTCACATAGCATAACACCTAACCATTTAAAAATTTACAATTAGCCGAAACCGGTGTGGCTCAGTGGATAGAGCGTTGGCCTACGGACTGAAAGGTCCCAGGTTCGATTCCGGTCAAGGGCATGTATCCTGGTTGCGGGCACATCCCCAGTGGAGGATGTGCAGGAGGCAGCTGATCGATGTCTCTCTCTCATTGATGTTTCTAACCCTCTATTTCTCTCCCTTCCTCTCTGTAAAAAATCAATAAAATATATTTAAATTTAAAAATAAGTAAATAAATAAAAATGTACAGTTAAGTGGCATTAATGCATTCACGAGGTTGTGAAACCCCTGCGTTGGCCTGAATTCTAAGGGTCAGTATCGTCCTAGGAGCGAGAATAGAACTGCCGTGGCCTGAGGCCTGTGTCCGCCTCCTTCCCGGATCTGCTGGGAGTAATCAGTGAGGCGGACCACTGGTGACTGCCGGTCTAGAATCAAGGCTTCCGCGTAGTGAATATGATGTTTACTATTGGTGCTCCAAATATTTATGCAATGAAGGAGTGAATGAAGTTTATTAATCGTGTATGGTAAATTTAGGCAATACAATTTAAAATAAGGAGTGTATTCAGAAAAACATAGGTCTGTACATAGGTAAGTTGCTTTAAAAGTTTGTGGTCAAACTATGTATTGTGGCAGAATGAAAAAAGGTGATCACTTTTCTTACAATTAATCATTTTATCTGAATTTTTATGTATGTCTTTTTCCTAATTAATAATTTCCCTTCTGCAGAAAAAGCCCCAGGAAAGCAATGTGTAAAGGGTAGTTAGATGTATTACGAGGGAAATAAAGAAATTAATAGATAAGATCCACGGGTGGGGGGTGCCACTCAAAGGGTAAAACAAAAAGACAAAACCTTTTGAACTTCAACCGAAGCTCTCCAAGCAACCAAGAATTTACATCATTTTGTCAAAAGCAGCCTGATCTTAAGTTACTCAGTAGAAGTTAGACGGGTGTGGGCACCAGGAAAAGAAGGATGTGGCCAGAACCGGTTTGGCTCAGTGGATGGAGCGTTGGACTGCGGACTGAAGGGTCCAGGTTCAGTTCCGGTCAAGAGTGTGTATCTTGGTTGCTGGCGCATCCCCAGTGGGGGGCATGCGAGAGGTGACTGATCGATGTCTCTCTCTCTCATTGATGTTTTTGACTGTCTATTTCTCTCTTTTCCTCTCTGTAAAAAATAAATAAAATATATTTTAAAAAAAGAAGAAGAAGAAAAAGAAGGATGTGTCTTCAGACCTTTCTGAACTTCTCCATTTGCTTCAGGGTGTCTGGGTCCAGCTCCTGGGACACGTCCTTCATCCACAGCAGAGCCCCCCTGTACTCCGTGCGCGCCTGCTCCATGCGGTTAATTGTGGTCAAGGTGTCGGAGACGGCCCTCTGACTGAATGTGGCTACTTCTTGCTTCAGACGAGACAGGGGAGTGTACAGCGCCAACCTGATGGCCAAGGGGTCAGAATCAGAGGGCTGGGAAACAAATGTAATAATCTGAATAATAAAGATTTAATTTTTTTTAAAAAAGAAAAGAATCAGAGGGCTGTGCACCCCATCAGCCAAACAAAGCCAAACAAAGGTTTATCACCGCCATAAAGTGTATCTGCCGTCAAGATGAGTCTGTCCACGGGAAATTCTTAAGATGCCGAAAGGCCTTTAGAGAGCAAATAAGGATCCCATAGCCACCTTGGAATCGCTAATAAAGATGTGTCCCTATCTTCCTCTTTTCTTATTTTAGAAAATACATCATTTTTGCTACATGTTGGATGTTAATCCAATAGAAATAACCTCTCAAGGACATTTGCCATTTCTAAAAGAGTTCATGGGTAAAAGAGGGCCTGTATTTATAAGGAATTATCTTGTAAATAGGAAACCTTTTAATTGACAAATTGAGGGAAGACCTGGGTGTGGAAGAGCAGGTAAATACAGTGGTACCTCGAGATACGAGTGCCCTAACATACGAGATTTTTGAGATAAAAGCTGTCGAGCGAGCGATTTTTGCTTTGAAATACAAGCAACAGTTGAGAAATGAGTAATCGTGCGGATCGGCCCGCTGCACACAACCCACCAGTTTACCGCGACTCGAGCGTCTCATAGTTTCCCACGCCTCAAGGTTACGGAACGAATTAAACTCGTATCTCGAGGTACCACTGTATTAGAAAAACTAATGAGGATCGGGTTCTTAGCGGCTGAGGATGAGGACGAAGAAACAAGGACTTAAGAAGCATAAGTGCAAGCCGGCCCCTCTGGTCTGCCTTTGACCTGAGATAAAGTGTCGCATTGCATTGTCTCTTTGTCACATCCTTAAAAGAGGATGAACTTGGGCACTGATGTGGCGTTTCAGAATAAACCACTTAAGTTACATATGGTCACTGCAGTCTGAGAAGGCCTGTTTTTATTTTCTTTGGAAAGTGCAAAGATTTTAGCTGTCTTTGATAATTGTTGGGGATTCTTTGCAGTAAGTATTTTTAAGATAAAAAACAACAACCTGCAAGATGATAAATGCAAAGTACATAATGAAGAAGAAGAAATTTTCTCTGCTTAAAAAGAAGAGTTTGAATGTATTCATAGCTAGTATAGTACCCCAAAAAGTGAAAAATATAGACCTATATCTATTTAAATTTTAGCTATGCGATGCCTGTTATATTAAACCCCTTAAGAAATTTAAATACAGGCCTAAAGTCAATTTCTAGGAGTTAAGCAACTGGGACCGTCAATTCTATATAATAAAAGGCTGATATGCAAATCAACCAAACAGCCGAATGACTGGTTACTTTGATGTGCACTGACCACAAGGGGGCAGATGCTCGATGCAGGAGCTGCCCTCTGGTGGTCAGTGCGCTTCCACAGGGGGAGTGCCGCTCAGCCAGCAGGTGGGTTCAATGACCCCTCTCCCGCGAGTGCACGAATTTCATGCACCAGGCCTCTGGTTTTTAAATAACCATTTAAAATACAAAATAAATAAGAGTTAGGCCTCCAAACAATTACATACTGCCATATATTTCTCTTTTTAACCCTCGATTGGAATGATGAGTAACCTTTCCAACATGCACATTCAGCCACATACATCGAACCGTCACAGTGACTACTGATTTAAGGAGGTTGCAAAACCGGGGAACCTTTGCTTGGCTGATGCACAGAGTGCCTTGCCAGTGGCATCCATCAGTTTGCCAGCTTGCGTCGAGTCTCGTTCTGCTTGAAACTTCAGAAAGAGCCCCAGTTCATTTTCTTCCTCTGATACCGCTGGGGGAAAAATTACAGTACAGTTGTTTCATTTTTACCATCTGTTTAAAACACACACATCACTAAAATTCTCACAGGACTAATGGCCTAGGCATAAGAATTGCTTAGGGGGGGAAAGAAGACATTTTTAAAATGCAATTCCTGGGCTCCATTTCCAGAGATTTGGATTTTAGAGGTCTGGGGTTCTGCTTTTTTAAAAAAATCAAACATTCCAGCTGGTAGTGGTATTTTTTAAAAAATGTTGTTATTGATTTTTAGAAAGAGAGGGAGAAGAGAGAGAAACATCATTAGACTGCCTCCTGTATGTGTCCCAATTGGGGATCAAACCCGCAGCTTGGGTGTGAACCCAGGAATCGAACCGGCAACCTTTTGGTGCACGGGACAGTGCCCCATCAACTGAGCCCAGCGGCCAGGGCCAGATGATGTTGATGCAGTGAATCCATGGAACTTGTTTTGGGAAAGATTGGTCTTTAGTAAAACATATAAATAGAAACAGCAAGATAAAACCACAAAGGATGCATTATCAATTGTGCAGATACGCATTTCAGGATCTGACCCTTTTTTATTATGACAAGAGCAACTTGGTGGAGGGATGGGGATGTGGACTTAACTGGAGTGAGTACCAGAAAAAGGGGAAGGACGGGAATTAAGACAGTGCATACAGTCAATATGTCAAATTTTCTGTTAGGAGCCGAGGAATGGGCATGGTGACTGCATGGGCGGCTGGTGGGGGTTGTCAAGAGAGAGAGTTTTTAAGTGATAGAAGCAGATCCACTTAAGACTCTGAGCAGGAAAATCGAGCTCAGCAAAATGAATCTGTACCAGAGAACTCTGGGACTTTAAGAACAGGTCCCTGTAAATATTTATACGTTGTCATAAGAAACTATTCCTGAAACAGTTCAAGAAACTAATTTTACGTTAAACGTTTCATTCAAATAAGTATTCCTATTACATTGGGATTACAGGATACATGTCTGTGATTTCATACCATTGAGTCTCAGCTGGTATTTCTCAACTATCTTCATAAGTTCAGTGCATGTCTCTTGAATGGAGTGAAAAACCTGAGAGATATAAATTTTATTAGGGCAGTTTAGAGAACCATCAACAAACACAAACTATCTGTTAGAAGCACTTCAAAAGCAGGACATTTTTTTGTAAATACTATGTCTGTTTTCCTGGACTAGGATGTACTTCCGTTTGGGTTTTGTTTCTGAGGTAGAAGGCACATTGAGATTTCCCTTCAGGATGTTTGGGGAAGAAATGGTGATAGATACATGGGAGCGCATAGAAATTTCTAACGGTGGAGATTGTCCCCCCCTCAGCTCCAAGCTAAACGGCTAAATGGCACATGCAATGAAATCCGCATCCAGCACGGCCAACCACAGGTCGGAAGAGTAGAGATGACCTTGGAAAAACGTTAACTCTGACTCTGGCTTTTCTCCAATGTTGGTCTAAGCCAGAGAGGTCAGGGCATTTACCCTCTGTAATTTATTCTTTTTAAAAAATATATATTTTATTGATTTTTTACAGAGAGGAAGGGAGAGAGATAGAAAGATGAGAGAGACATAGATTAGCCGCCTCCCGCACACCCCACAGTGGAGATGTGCCCTCAAGCAAGGTTCATGTCCCCAACCGGAATCGAACCTGGGACCTTTCAGTCCTCAAGCTGACGCTCTATCCACTGACCCAAACCGGTCTCGGCTGTAATTTATTCTTGTTTAGAATTTTCTAAGTCATCCCTTTATCACTACTGTGGCCAACAGCTCAAAGAAAAGCTCACCTCGAGTTTAGCGTCCAGTTCTGCGTCCGAGGCCACCACGTGCTCATCCTCCTTCTTGCCGGTGGCTTTGATGAGGGCCTGTTTGGTTTTCCAGTATTTCTTTTGCATTCTGCTGACGACTGACTGGCTGTCTTCTGCTCTAGGTTGCCCGAAGGAATCCATGGGGAGACTACAAGGAACCAACTAAAAGCAAAGGTATTTATTTATTTTATTTATCTTTATTGTTGAAAGTATTACAAGTGTCCCTCATTTCCCACCCCGTGTCCCCCTCCACACCACTCCTGCCCTAAAATCAAAGGTCTTTTAAAAAATATTCTCAATAAGAAATACTTATCACCCAACTGTTCATCTAATTTTAAAAAGATGCTGAAGAGAATATTAATGTTAACAGCTAAACATCTTAATGTTGGCTTTGTATGAGTTAAATAATTATAACTTGCACAAGGAACAGGGAGAAAGATTAATGATACATAATTCCAGTGAGGTGGCAAAAGTAATAACACTGTTATAATTTTGTAGTAATGGCTGGAAATAATTCTATTTTATCTGACCAATTTTCTATTTGTTGACATTTGTCAGTTTCTAATAGTTCCTTTGTAATAATACTGCAGAGTGAACTTGTACACACATCTTTGCATATCATGATCATTTCCTTAGGAAAACATACTATAGTTATAACTATGTCAGAAGTATACACATTTTGTTTAAAAAATTTTTTAATTGATTTCAGATAGGACGGGGAAGGGACAGAGAGAAACAGCAATGATGAGACTCGAGAATCATCCATGGGCTGCCTCCTGCACACCCCCGCCCCTTCTTGGGGATTGAACCCTGACTGGGAATTGAACTGTGACGTCCTGCTCCATACGTGGATGCTCAACCCCTGAGCTACACCAGCTGGGCAGAGAGTATATATTTAATAAATATCCTCAGATATGCAAAGATTCAAATACATACTCTTTTTTAATAATCACTCAAAGAAATATATTAAGTATCCAAAAATAAAGATCCGAGGTACAGGGGACATCTCTTAGAAAAAGATAGAGATGGAAATTGTAACCTGTAAGCTTAAAAATTAATGTTGAAGTGACTGTTCTGAACATGGTTAACATGACTATATAAGAAAAGGCACATGGGAAAAGTAGTTCTTAAAGAGAAGTAAGAGAAGAAATGAGTTTTTAAAGCCCGAATTAGGGCTGCAAAATCCAAGATGGCGGCATAGGTAAACACCTACACTGCTGCCTCGCACAATTTCAAAACTACAACTAAAAGACAGGTTTTCAGTATCTTGCTCTGATGTTGGTATGCTTGAAGTTTTCCAGAGGCTCCTTACACTATCTTCCAATTTTGGGATTCTTTTTTTCTTTTTCAGTTGAGTGTTTTCTGCTTCTTTGTATTTTAAATCTTTGACTTGATTCTTACGTTCCTCTAGTCTATTAGGTCTCTGTATAATATTTTTTATTTCAGTCAGTGTACGTTTAATTTCTAGTTGGTCCTTTTTCATATCTTCAAGGGTCTCACTAAATTTATCGATTTTTTCTAGGAAATTCTTGAAAAACCTGATAACCGTGGTTTTGAACTCTATATCCAGTCCTTTGTTTTCTTTCGTTTGTAATCTGTTCCTCTGTCTCCACATTTTTGCTGCTTCCCTGAGTTGGTAGAGTAGCTTTGTGTGCTAGGTGTTCTTTATGGCCCCAGTAGCTTCGCCTCCCCAGTTACCTGAGGTGGATACTCTTAGTGCACCCCTTTGTAGACTGTGTGTACAGCCTTGTTGCAATTAAGTCTTGATTGTTGTTAGTATCACTGGGGGGAATTGACCTCCAGGACAATTCGTTGTGAGGATCAGGAGAACTTCTGTGCTGGAGTCAGCCTTATGAGACAAGACTTGCTAAACTGCAAAAGCCTCTGTGCTTAGCTTGGATGGGGCAGAGTCTCAGGACTGAGCAGACAGCCTTGGCTTCCCTTCAGTCCCACCCTACTTGGCCCCTGGGTCTCAGTGTCCCTAGGTAATTGCTGCACCCCTCTCTGTGCGCCTCCAGACCTCTGTCTTTCATGTCTCCCCTGAGTTTCCGTGCACTCTGGGGATCCGTATGAGTCTGGGTCTCCAGGGTCTCGCCTGGAGTGGAGTTCAGTGCAGTTGGGAGGTTCTATCTTCCTCCCGCTAGAGAAAGCCAGTGGCACAATCAATGGTCAGTCCTCTCTGCGCTCAATGGCACGTACGTCTCCAGACCTCTGCCTTTCTCAGCTCCCCCGAGTTTCTGTGCACTCCTCTATTTTTTGACAGTCCAGACTCCCCTCATATAAGTCTCGCCTGAAACTGGGGTTCAGTGTAGTCAGGAGTTCTGTCTCCCTCCCACTAGAGAAAGCCAGCCAGGCACTCAGCCAGCCACCCATTCTCTCCACGCGGGTGTCTCTGTACCTCAGCTTTTTACAGCTCCTCTGAGTCTCCGTGAGCCTCTCTCTTTCCTTCTAGTTGTAGAATTTCCACTCAGCCAGCTTTCCTGTGGTTCTGGATGATGTTCATTTTGTCTTTTAGCTGTAGTTTGAAATTGTTGTGGGAGGCAGCAGTTTAGGTGTTCACCTATGCCGCCATCTTGGTTTCCTCCTGATCCCAGCTTTTCAGTTGTCTTTTTTTTTTTTTAATTCAGTGATTTTCTCTTTAAAAAAAAATTCTATGAGATCTAAATGATTCTTCATATTCTCCTAATTTCTTACCCTTTTTAATGGTTTTTAGTCCATCGTTTTTCTCTTTGTACCCTAAATGTATAGAATTCTTAGACTTTTCCATAAAATTATCATTTGGAGTGAATGATTATTTCCAATTTTGATATTGTTGGCCAAATTTTGTAGGCTCATTATGAAGACAGATTAAATTTTTCCATTTTTCTTCTCTGCGGTTATTCTTCTTTACCTAGTGGTTATGAGTCTTCTCTACTTCACCTTCAGGTAGGCCACAGTATTATACTGCTACGTTAGGGGCCTGGTACGGCGGTATCTAGCCACTGCTTCTCTAACCAGCGAGTTGAAGGCACACTGCATGGGGACATTCCATTTCCACTGGCCTGCGGGACTGACCACCCGGGGCCAGGGCTCACTTTTCCAGGGACAGCTCCGCCCCCCGCTGCAGCACCGCTCACCACTTTGAATTTCTGTGTTTTTTTTTTTTCTGGTGCTTTTTTATCTTATTATCTCACCAAAGCACATATTTTTGGTTTTTCTTTTTCTTTTCTTTTTTTTTTAATGACTATTTTGAGCTTGGAGCAAACCTTACAAAGTCATCTAAATAGAAATCTTTATTTCAAAAAGGAGTGCTGTTTGTGTTTTCACTTGAACGCAGTCATCACGTAAAAGTCTCCCATTTCTGTCCTTTACAATAGTTACATTTTTCGCTAGCTCCTGGCCGTAGAGTACAAATCTTTTGTTTTTTGTTAATCCTCACTGAGGATATTTTTCCACTGATTTTTAGAGAATGAAAGAAAGAGGGAAAGACAGAGAGAAACATGGATGTGAGAGAAGCACATCGATTGGTTGCCTCCTGCTTGTGTCCGGCCAGCGCCCAGGCCCGGGAGGAGCCTGCAACTAAGCCCTTGACCAGAATCAAACCCGGGACCCTTTGGTCCTCAGGCCAATGCTCTATCCATTGAGCCAAACCGGCTAGGACTAGAGTATAAATCTTAAAACAAATCAATATTCACGTTAGCGGCAGTTCCGTACTCGCTTTACTTATAATATCCCATCTGGGACAACACTGAAAAACAAGCAAAACAGACTGATGGTAATGTGCAAACTGAAGCACCAAAATCCCCTTGAGAAAGATAATGTGAAGCCTTCTGACTAAATATAACATTACCCTTTAATGCAATTAGGAAAACACGGTAGACAGATTTGCCGTTTAATATTAATGCAGTATTCCCGATTACTCTGGCTCCTAAGCCACGAATTTTCTGATAAACAATCAGCATTTCCTCAGAATCAGAGTTTGTTAACGATTCAACTTTGGGGTGGGGTGGAGGGGAATTGTTGTATAACAATTATATTTGTTAAAAATGCTTACTTGATTGTCAAGACAGTTATATCTTTTTTATTTTAATATTTTATTTATTATTACTATGCAACACTAGCAAGGCTTTATTCAAAGCTGAGAGTCACTCATTCATTCATTTATTGTTAAATATATATTAAGTACTTACATTTTTATGTAGCAACTTTATCTGAAAATTGACTAGAATTAGTAAGTTCACAAAAAGTCTGAGACATTAAAATAGTTATTACACAGACTATATATTAAATCACATAGCCGAAACCGGTTTGGCTCAATGGATAGAGCGTCAGTCTGGGGACTGAAGGGTCCCAGGTTCGATTCAGGTCAAGGGCATGTACCTTGGTTGAGGGCACATCCCCAGTAGGGGGCGTGCAAGAGGCAGCTGATCGATGTCTCTCTCATCGATGTTTCTAACTCTTCTATCCCTCTCCCTTCCTCTCTGTAAAAAAAATCAATAAAATATATTTAAAAATAAAAAAATAAATAAATCACATATATGTTATTCTCCTCTCCTGCCAACAATATCACACTTAGTTAATAACAGAAATAGGATTAGAATTCAGGTGTGCTGGCTACCATGAGTGAAATATTCAAAAAAAGCAGAGATTTTAACATCATGAGGCAAGGATATGTCATTCCAAATATTGGCTAAATAAGAGAAAGGTAGATTGGTGAGCAATTGTAGAGATCTCTAAACTCTAACATAATAGAGCTTTTGGAGCCAATAAAGGTTTTGTTTTGTTGTTTTATATGTTTTTATTTATTTCAAAGAGAAAAAGCGAGAGAGAAAGAGAGCGGGAAAGATAGAAACATTGTTGAGAAACATCCATCAGCTGCCCCCTGCACACCCCTTATTAGGGATCCAGCCCACATCCCGGGCATGTGACTGGGAACCCAATCCTTGACCTCCTGGTGTCCTTGACCTCCTGGTGTTGGGAATGACGTTCAACCAACGGATTCATAGGAGTTGGGCCCAGTGGAGGTTTCTGAGTAGCAGCAAGACTAAGCATGGAGTTCAGAACCATCTTCCCATATTCTAGGCATGATCGAGTAAGAGACTGGACCACGTCTGGCCCAGGCACTGGGGTCGGGGGTCCCATCCCCAGTTGGAGGGCATGCAGGAGACAGTCAATCAATAATTCTCTCTTTTCATTGATGTTTCTCTCTCTCTCTTCCTCTCCCTTCCTCTATGAAATCAACAAACATATTTTCAAGAAGAAAACAACAGTCTGTCACACCTCATCTGGTGTTAGAGAATATTAATTTTATTGTTTTATAATAAATATCCTATATAATAGAAGGCCAGAGGCATCATGACCAGAATGACCAGAGAGAGACCACCATGGCCCCTTGCAGGGCTGGCCTTGCACCTAAGCAAGCGGTTAGGGGCAATCAGGCAGGCAGAGAGGTTAGGGGTGATCGGTTAGGCAGACCAGCAGTTAGGGGCAATCAGGTAGGCAGGCCAGCAGTTAGGGGAGATCAGGTAGGCAGATGGCCCCTTGCCAGGCTGGCCCTGCCCCCAAGCAAGTGGTGAGGGACCCTAGGGACCCTACCCGAGGGTTCCCGGATTGTGAGAGGGTGCAGGCCGGGCTGAGGGACCTCCTCCAGTGCACAAATTTTCATGCACCGGGCCTCTAGATTATAATTTAAAATGTGGCTTCCTACTTTTCCCACCAAGCTGTTGGCAGGTTTTGCACTTGGGACTGGCTGATCTGTAAGCACTCATCTATCTCTAAATTTATAATGATTTGCCCAACAGTTTTAAATACGTAGTTGTAATTAAAACAATCTTCCACCTAACTGTTTTGACGGCACACGCAAGTGATTTTTGCCCTGTTAAACAGATACAGACATTCCAAAGAAAACTTGGTAGGTTAGGCGCAATTATCAAACGATTAAAAATTTGTCCCAGCTGTTCACAATAGGTACATCCCATTAGGTCAGTGGTTCTCAACCTTTCTAAGGCCGCGACCCTTTAATACAGTTGCTCACGTTGTGGTGATCTCCAACCATAAAATTATTTCCGTTGCTACTTCATAACTGTAATCTTGCTGCTGTCATGAACTGTAATGTAAATATCTGATAGGCAGGACGTATTTTCGTTGTTACAAATTGAACATAATTAAAGCATAGGGATTAATCACAAAAACAATACGTAATTATATATTGTGAAATATTTATTTCTAATTATGGTGTAGCATGGGTAACAGTCTTCATATGACAACACTAAACTACATTGCTACACTTTGCTACACCGAGGAGTGGTCGGTTGGTTCCTAAGACCATGGGAAATGGGTGTTTTCTGCTGGTCTTAGGCGACCCCTGTGAAAGGGTCATTGGATCCCCAAAGGGGTCGTGACCCACAGGTTGAGAACCGCTGCATTAGGTGATTGGCCAACAAATGTCTACTTAAGCCTAGTTAAGGCCCAGGCACCTGGTGGCTCCATAAATATATTCATGTGGAGATGAGGGAAGCAGTATCACCTTACAGTACGGTGCCTACGCCAGAAATAAATAAATCCATCCATCCATCCATACATAGTTAGAGAAAACCAAAAACCTCGGGTAAACGTTATCTTCCCAAGAAGCCCTTTCACAGTGACCTATATATATAGTTCATAATAGCTTTTTTCTTTGCTCTGGGCCTCAAGATCATGTCCATATTCCCTGAAAAATAGTCCTCCTCCCTCCCTCCCTCCCCTGGCAGAGCCGGGCGTTCCCAGGGCCGGTTGCCAGGAGGCATTTTCCCTTCTCCATCCCTCTCTGGCATCAGGTAGCCGAGCAGTGACATCATTGGGCACCTGACCAGATGGACGCTCGCTGTCTCCACCGGCAGGATCCCTGCGTGTGCGCCGCACCCAGGGCCTCGGGGGTCAGAGTTGTACGCGGACTGCACCCCCCTTCTCCCCGTTCCCCGCACCCCGCCCCCCGCCAGCTCGTGCATCCCGCTGCTCGCCCCAAACCGCTCCTGCGCTGGCCACTCGGTTTCTCCAAACGCTGGTTAACCACGCGCACAGCGGAAGCAGGTCAGCGGCACCCACAGGCCCTGAGCGTTTGCCTCCCGGTGGCAGGATCCCCCCGCCTGAGAGAGAGGGAGGGAGAGGGGTCCCCCAAACCAGCCGCAGGCCCCGCGCGCGCGCGCTCGCACGCAGGGACGCGCCGCCGTTGGTCCCGAGGGGACCCCGCACCGCCATCCCCGCTCCCCGCGGCCGGGGGAGGAGGTCCCGCGGTGCGCGCAGTGCGGGTCGGGCGCCTCCCCCGGCGTCGGCACCTGGGGCGTCGCCATGGAAACCAAGGGCTGGGCGGCGGGGCCCCGGGGTCCGCGGAGGGCGCGGCCGGGGCCGCCGGGGGCGGAGCGGGGCCGAGGGGGGCGCACTCACCGCCGCGCCGGAGGCTGTGCGCTCGGGGCGCGTGCGGCCACGCGGAGGTCCGTCCCCGCAGCCCCGAACCCCGCGAGGCCGCCCTGTCGCTCCCGCAGGCCGCGGCTCGTCCCCCCGGCGCCCCCGCCCCGCCCCGCCCCGGCCCGCACCGCGGCGCGGAGGTGTCGGGCTCCGGGCGCGGGAGGCGGGAGATTCAAACCCGGTCCGGCCGCCCGCGCTCGCTCCCGCCCCGGCCCCACGTCCCGCCCCGGCGCTCTGAAGGTTTTGGGTAAAACCAGGGACCCCGCTCCGGACTCGCTCCCGAACCAAGTGCAAGACGCGTCCCAAACCACCGGGCAGAACGTCCGTGTGCGGACAGAGGGCGAGACCTGGGAGCGGGGAGGTGGACGCAATGCTCTGCGGCTTCCTCTTCTGGGTCCACAGCCCGGGTCCCCCATTCCGCACCCCTACCCCCACCCCTACCCCCACCCCGCACCTGCTGGGCACTCGGGGGTTGGGCGGGGGGACCTTCCCCTCTCCCCGCAGCGAGGCTGTGCGCTGCGCCCTCTTGCTCTGTCCAGCGTCCGGGAGCTCTCGGTACCCGCGCCAGCAAGTGGGAGATGCTCACGTGCTGCATGTAACTCTAAAGAGTTAAAGGGGGTTAAGGTAACAGCTGTCACTAACTGATCTCGAAGGCACATCATTTGTTGTCCTAAATGCCTTCAAGAGGAAAAAAGTGAAATTTGAGCCTAAAAACCTCAAGGAGGAAAATGGAAACGAGGCACAATAGCATTACGTTGCTGATGGAAAATGGAAGCGCTCTTGAAAGTGAGCCAAGAAAAACGATCAGCTGTCCTAAAACTCTACAAAGTGAATTAATTCGCGACTACGACGTTATAGGCTGGTAAGTGGGAAAAGCTGACGTTTGAAGTGGTAATTATGGCTGTGATACGATGGAAGAGGTAAGATCCGGTGATATTGTAGAAGGTTATTAACAAAGTACTGACCTTAAAAACCTGAAATAGAAGTAGTTTTAGAACAGAAAAAAAAGAGTAGGCTGTTTATACTATAGAATGAATTTGGATTGGAAACATTAAGATGTCTTTAGATTAGGAATTTTAAAAAATATATATTATTTTTTTCAGAGATGGATAGAAACATTCCCTTGATGGGAATGAAACCCAAAACCCTTCAGTTCGCAGGCCGCTGCTCTATCCAGTCAAACCAGCTAGGGCAGTGGTCGGCAAACTCAATAGTCAACAGAGCCAAATAGCAACAGTGCAACGATTGAAATTTCTTTTGAGAGCCAAATTTTTTAAACTTCTTTTAATGCCACTTCTTCAACACAGACTCGCCCAGGCCGTGGTCTTTTGTGGAAGAGCCACACTCAGGAGCCAAAGAGCCGCATGTGGCTCGTGAGCCGTTTGCTGACCTCGGAGAGCTAGAGTAGAAATTTTGAGCATGCTCCCTCCTAGTCCACTTAGCCTTGAATCCCAGCTGCACCTCACAGATTAGCCTTGTAAGATAGAAACTGTCAGCTCTCTGAAGAACGGGATGACCCTGTACATAGCATGGCCATCAATAATATGACTCTGCCATTAAACTGTTTTGTCTTAAATGCTTGCTCTGCAAAAACAGGATGTGGTAAATGTGCTTAAAAGGGGTCTGCACAAAGGGTCGGGCTGCTCTGGACTCCCTGGTGGAGAAAGGCAGATCAGTCGCTGGCTGGCTAATAAAGGCTCCCTAAATTGTAATTTGGTCTGGACTCCAGTGGTCATTCACTCGAGTTCGCTCTGCAACAGCTAGGGCAAAAAATACATATATATTTTAAAATATATTTTATTGATTTTTTACAGAGAGGAAGGATAGAAACACCAATGAGAAACATCGATCAGCTCCCTCCTGCACACCTCCTGCTGGGGATGTGCCCCTGCAACCAAGGTACATGCCCTTGACTGAAATCGAACCTGGGACCTTTCAGCCCACAGGCAGATGCTCTATCCACTGAGCCAAACCGGTTAGGGCAGGGCAAAATATTGTTAATAACTCTGCCCGAAAGGCTCATTCAGAGACCACCCAGAACAGAAATACAAATTTACCCCAGTTCTCTGAAAATTAAAATATTTCCAGAAACTACACGATAAAATTTGCAGATCTTCACTAAATGAGAAAAACACTTTGTGTATGAATTTTCCAGTCACTAAGGGCGAGAAAAAAAGACGTAACTGGAGCTCTAGCTCTTGGTCCCTCTTACAGGGGTAGAGGGTGCGTGCCGAAGTCTCTATTGAGTGTGGGACAGAAACCCGAGAACTGAATTTATACCTGGTTTTACACGGTAAGCCCCCAGCCAGTTTGGTCTTCCGAACTGAAAGCTCAACTTGTTAATCCACTGTTAATTCGGCTCTCAACCACAGCCAGATGGGTAACTGGATTTATTGGTGTGATGCCTTCGTAAGTTAGATCTCTAATCACAGAATTACACACCTCAAATGTATAATATTGCCTGCCAACTCTAACTTAAAAATTAAAACAGAATTTTTAAAGAAAGATGCATTGTTCCCTGGTTGGCGTGGCTCAGTTGTTAGAGCGTTGTCCTGTGCACTGAAGGGTCGTGGGTCTGATCCCCGGTCAGGGCACATGCGGGAGGCATTTGATTGATATTTCTCTCTCCCCCGCTCCCTCTCTAGAATCAATGAAAAACATCTCTTTGTGTGATTATTAAAAAAAGAAAGAAAGAAAGATGTATTGCATTAGTCTAATAATATGACCAAACTGATTCCCCATATAGTTCTCAGAAGTTGCAGTGCTCTGCTTTAGGAATGCCAATCCATTAAAGATGGAAGAAGGCATTTAATTTAAATATTTGGTATATCTCATATGAATTTAGATCAGTTCTATAACATTTGTAGAAAGTTTGTATTTAATACTGATTGAGAGGTTTGGTCTAAATAATCTGTTCTTATCTATACACAAGAGCAAGTATGGAAGAAGGATTCCTTGTTATCATGAAATCTGTATGCAGTTTCTAAAGGATGGCGACATATCTTTAATATGAAGTACTTCACTTAGGAGTATTTCAAAAAATTCTTAATAAATTGGCAACATCTACATGTTCTAATGTTCTGAATACCTTCAAAGTCTTACTACAGTTAGACATCACATTTTAACAAAAGCAAATTGCATTTCTAAATTTTTCTGTATTACATTTTGTTTTTTTTAGATGCTTTTTAAAAACAACTAACTTTAAAAAGTTCAATTTCTCTATCAGAAATTAAAAAACCACCACCACTGGACAAGTACTATATTTTTAATATATGTTTTCATAGCATTTCAAAAGAAAATCTTAATTCAAACTAATACCTTTAAAAAGAAATAAACTGTTTTATTTTAAGAATTTACATAAGGTAGAGAATGCAAGCCACATTTTTGTATTTTATAAATGCACACTGTTATACAATAAATACAAAATAATGAAAAAGATAGTAATAACTACTATCAAGGGTGCTCTGCACTGATGAAATCTGAGGATCCTCTATCAATTACATTACAGAATCTCTGTAGTCACGTTTATCATTCACTTTCATGCCCCCACATGGGAAGTGGTAGGTGAGTATCTGTAGGAATACAACTTATTGTCTGCTCCGCCACTCAGAAGTAACTGCAGAAAAGGAGAGAAAAAATAAACACAAACAGAAGACAGTTATTTCATATGATAGTAAACCTAAGTAAATACTGGTGATTCCGATTATAGAGAAATTATGGATGAGCAGTTAACTTGCATTGAGTTTATACTTAAATAGAGGCCCGGTGCATGAAATGCGTGGGGGAGGAGGGGGAAGGACTGTGTGTTCCCCTCAGCCTAGCCTGCACCCTCTCCAATCTGGAAATGGCAATCGGACATCCCTCTCACAGTCCTGGACCACTGGCTCCTAATCACTCACCTGCCTGCCTGCCTGGTCACACCTAACTGCCTCCCCTTGCCAGCCTGATCACCCCTCACTGCCTCTGCGTGCTGGCCTGATTGCCCCTAACTACCCCACTCCCCATCCCCCACTCCCCATCCCTGGCTGGCCTGGTCACCCCTCGTGGCCCCCTGCTGGCCTGGTTGCCCCATGCAGCCATCTTGTAAGGGCTAATTTGCATAGTCCCTCTTTATTATATAAGATGAACTGGTTATATCAGTTTCTACTATATTATAATACAGTATATTAAAACTTTAAAAGTGATCCTTTGAATTTGGTTAAGTTGTAAATTTTTATGAAGGATTTGCTAAGAAATGTACTAAGTTTGAAGGATAATATAGTTTTGCCCATTTAAGAAAATTAAGTTTTTAAAGGACAGCATGTTAATTGTTTGCCAGTAAATGGATATTACAAATTATATAAGTAGCCCTAGGACCTGTATTTGAAAAGAAAAAAAATTCTTAGGCAATAGAGCTAATGTATATACATAAAAATAGTTAAGCTATAATTCTTTAAACACATTTTATAATCTAGATTCATTACGTAAGATTTTTCTAAATGGGAAATACTTTGATCCAATTAAAGTAGCAAATTTGTGGATTTGAAACATGTCCTTAAAATACTCATAAAAACAAAATTGCTTCATATTTTCTATTCCTAATGTTGATGGACAAATTTGTTCCTTCTCTGAATGGAGTCTGAGATTTTATGAATAATATTAATGGAAACTTAGAATAGAGATTTATAAATATCAGATATATGAAATACAACAAACACCAGTTTATTCTAATGATATATGTTCCTCTTCACCAAATAACTAACATCTTACCCCTGTGTCTGTCCAGTCCACACTTAGAACTTTGTCTTCATGAGCAGCCAAATCATAGAGAGGAGCCTTACAACTAAAAGATGAAAATGTTGACATGTTATGTGCATGTCATAATACTAAAACATATATGATCAGCTAAACTTCCCTGGAAACGTTAACATTCACCATCCCTGTCTCTGTAAAAACTTAGCCTTAAAATTCATTTACTTTGCCACCTCTCCTGTTTTCTTACATCATTAGCAAGTGACCCAGATTTACCACAAACAAATATATTCAGGAAAAATGCTATTTGTTATAAAAATTTATAATTAGTCCCATCTTCACACTTCCTGTCTACTCTACTTTTACTCACAAATCATGGCTTTATATACCATTGACCTATTCATCTATATGCTGATAATTTCCAAATTTATATTTTAGCCAAATTTCTCCCCTTAGTTTGGTATGTATATCCCCCTGGGTGACAGGTGAATGTCTCTGGGCACTACAAATTTAAAACCACCAAGAAACTCTTGATTTCCCCCTAAAAACCCTCTTTTTTCTATTCTTTCCCATTGTAGCAAGTGGCACCAATAATTACCCAGTGGCTCAGTAGAAAATACAGGCATTATCCTAGACTCCTATTTCTACTTTCAGCTTCTGAGCCAATCCTGCCAAAGAACTATCTTGCCCTAATCATTTTGGATCAGTGGATAGAGCCTCGGACTGCGGACGAAAGGGTCCTCAGTTCGATCCCAGCCAAGGGCACATGCCTGGGTTGTGGGTTCCATCCCCAGTGTGGGGCATGCAGGAGGCAGCCAATCAATGATCCTTTTATCATTGATGTTTCTATCTCCCTCTTTCTTCCTTCTCTGAAATAAAAATATATTTAAAAAACAAACAAACAAAAAAACTCCCCAAAAGAGCTATCTTCAAAATATACTTAAAACCCAACCACTTACTCTAATGCTATCCCCAAAGTCCAAATCACTATTCTGACTCTTGAATCATAATATTAGCCTCTCTGCTTTCATTCCTGCTCCCCTGCCCAAAAATGTCCAAAGCCTTCCTCCTCATACTTAGAATAAAATCCCAACTCCTTCCTGTGGCCTACAAGGTACTGCTCAATATCACCACCGCCTGCCTCAGGTGCAGCCACTTTGCTCCTCGCTTACTCCACTTCGTCACTGACTCCCCTTGCTATTCTGTCAATCTGCAGTGACTTTCCCTGCCTTATCTGCCTCTTCCTCTGCCATGATCGGTGCGTGGCACACACCTTCACATTGTTCAATTCATTATCAGAATACTTTCAGAGAGGCCTCCCCCAAAGAAGTGTCCCCTTTACTCTGCTTGATTTTCTTCATAGCACTTAACTATTAGCATCAGAAACTATATCAAGTAGCCAATTAAAATGTATATATACCTTCTAGATATTAATAAATCATGTATCATAAGGTAGTATAAGGATGTCAGCAAAGCAGATTTAAGGTAAATAACAAACATGCATTTTTATTAACAAGATTTATAACTTGATCACAGTTCTATTTATTCAGAGACCACTGGCCTCCTACTTCTATAATTATATTTATATTAGTTCAGGATAGTTTTTCTAACCTGTCTTTTCTTGTCTTACATACATAACAAGGTCAGAAAGGTGGATTTTAAAAACTTGGGGAAATTTTTTTGTCCGAAAATCCCCCACAACTATCACTAATTCTTTGAGATTGCAAAAAAAAAATGTTAACAAAAGAAAATGCCTTTGATTCTGGTCTTTCTTTTTGGTATCAGTATTTACTTTGTTTTCTCTGTATACAACAGGCAACTGATACATTTCTTTTGTGACCGTAACGGGACTTACCTCCTGGTATCCCACAGCTTGACAATGTTATCTAAGGAACCTGAAATCAGCTGCTGCTCGTGGGTAGGAGACCACTTGACAGCCGTGACCCAGCCGGTATGGGAGGTGAGGGACAGCGACACCAAAGAACCATCTGAACAAAGCAAACAAGGTAACAATGACTGAGTATTAGAAGGAGGCAGAACAAATCTAAAAAGAAATAGGTAGAAAGTCAGCTTTTTGTACACCTCTCTACTGAGAAGAGAAACTGATGTTGTTTATACATTTTTCCTCCAGTGGTTTACACGTCTCACCTTTAGTCCGGGGATCCCACAGTCTGATATGCCTATCTGTACTTCCAGATGCTAAACGTTTACAGAGGGGAGAGTAGGAGATGCAATTAAATACTTTATTTCCTGTCTGGAAAAAAAAAAACAAAAAAAAAAAACAAGGCCATTTAACCAGGATGGGTTAAAATTAATCATCTCTAGAAGCTTATCGATGTAAAAGCTCAAAGTTAATCCGAGAACCACTAAAGTTGTAAAACTTACCAAGGTTGACTTAAGACTGCCAGACTCAACATCCCATACTCTAATGGTGTGGTCCCAGGATGCACTGCAGATTTCTTCAGTATCTGACCACAGAACGGAGGAAACTGCTTCTTTATGACCAGACAGGGTCACGATGGGCGTCTAAAGGTGAAAGACAGATGAAACTAATCTAAGGTGACATAAGTCACAGCAGTGATTACCTTTAGGGTCTACTTATTTTTAGGGAGGCTAGAGGAGTCTTCAGGGTACTGGTAATTCTCAATGTTTTGATTTGGACAGTGATTACTTGGGTATTGTAAAAATTCATTGAGTTATATACTTAACTATATGTATGCGAAACTTCAATTAAAGGAAAAGTTATTTTAAAAAGACCACCTTCACCCTAGCTGGTTTGGCTCAGTGGCTAGAGCATAGTCCCTCGGACTGAAGGGTCTCAGGTTCAATTATGGTCAAGGGCACGTGCCGTGGTTGCAGGCTCGATCTTTGGCCCTGGTGGGGCATGTGCAGGAGGCAACCAATCGATCTCTCACATTGATGTTTCCCTGTCTCTCTCCCTCCCTTCCACCCCCTCTGAAAATCAATGGAAAAATATCCTTGGGTGAGGATTAAAAAACAAACAAAAGAACAAAAAACTACCTCTGTGTAAAGGATTTTTATAATTCAGCAAATTCTCTTCTCAGACATATTCTTTAGAGGTTGCAATATCAAGGAAATGCATCAATAAACTACAACTGGCACACTATCCAAATTGGCAAGGCATTTACAGTTGTATATTTTTTTAATTAAAAAAATATTTTTATTGATTTGAGAGAGAAAAGGAGAGGGAGAGGGAGATAGAAACATCAATTTGTCAATGCAGACCTAAGTCAAGGATAGCAGCAAATCTCACAAATACTTACCCTTGTTAGTCCCAATTGCTCTGTTTTCTGTTTCTTTCGTGGTCGATTTGTGGATTCCTCCATCTCATCTTCTTCATCTGTAGGGACTGTATCATAGAGAATTAGATTTGATACTTTTAAAATCATGGTAAACATTAATTGAAAACAGCCTCAAAGAATTCTTACGTTTTTGGGTATATATTTTCTGCACATTATCTCATTTGGCTAGAATAGACATTCCTACTTATTTTTGTTTTGTTTTGTGTTTTTTTTTTTAATTTTTTTAATTAATTTTTTATACATATCTCCCCATTGCCCCCCCCGTCCCGCCCAGGCATACCCCAACCCCCTCAGTGTCTATGTTCATTGGTTATGCTTATATTTTTGTTAATAGAAATTACACATAAAAACAATACCAATCTTCCAAACAGAGAAGGTAAAATACATTGAATTCCTAGAAGCAAACCAGTTTGCTATCTCACTATGTCTTTAAGATCACTGGGAATATTCATTACTTTACCATATCTAAGAAAAACTGCTTACTGTTAGTTGCCCAGATTGCATTTATATCATGAAGGGAAGGCCAGAAGATAAATACATGTTAAAAGGACATCATTCCAACCATGTTTATTCTTCTTTTACTTTCCTAACAATGAGTTTAAGTGTTTCACAGATATTCCCCAAACTGGACTGTAAGTGCACTGAGGGTAACAACTCCTATACATATCTCATTTACCCAGAATTATATATATATATATATATATAAAATACAAAAGGAAAATTTTCTAACTACTTCCTGCCTCAAAACTGTTTAAGCATTTTTGAAATATCTATTAAAATGGATATATATTTCCTGCCATCTTACACATAGTTACTTAAAACTCTTTAAGCTTTTCCTGATTTCCCCTTCCTCACTCCCCTCCCCCACCCCCACTCTCCTTTGTAAACTATATTTAGGGTATTATGCTGCAATACAGCAGTTACCTCAGAAGTAACAGAGTCATTCTGATCTGTTGACCTGTGCCATAAATAGGTCTAGGCTCCTGATTTTAAAATTTAAGTATCTGTGAGTTTCCCTCCTTTTCTTCTTTCAATGTCTTCTTACTACTGTGAAGGCACCTGCCTCTGAGAATCCTCCCTCCTCCTCCTCTCATTGTTCCTTCTAATCTGTTTCCAAAGTAAGAAGTTTGATAAAATTGTATTAAAGATGTCTGATTTTTTAAGTAAACCAGCTTTAAGAATATTCCTCTAATAATAAAGTGTATAAAAATTACTCTAAAAGACACTAGTTTATTTCCAGATTCCTGAATAAGGGACTTCAGACAGTCATGTCCCATTACACCAAACATGTTGACATGTGCAGCAGTTCAGTGACATCCAATTAATACGGGGATGCTGAGGTAGAAAAACATTTCGAAGCACAAAGAAATATACTAATTTTTCTCTCTCCTGTGACCCTTTGTGTCTCACAAAACCCTGGCCCATTTTTATGGTAACATTTGGGCTACAAAGAACTTGCACTAGAATTCTTGAAATACTAATAAGTCAAAGTAAAAGAAATGTCTGATTTACCTGTAGACCAGATCTTCAGCATCTTATCCCAGGAGCCACTGCAAAACTAGAAACAGATACATATGAAAGGAAAAAGAGTTGGTAACGTGACCCATCATATTACTCGCCTTGTTTTTCTCTGCGTTCGTGGCCAGTCACAATAAATACACCCCGGAAACGGTGTTTATGTAAGTTCGCCCTCGCCCCCCTCGTCCCGATGACACGGGAGCCGCTTACTTTGGTGCCGGTGCCGTCCACAGCTATGGAGTCCACACTCCCCGCGTGGCCTCTGCAGCAGTGCAGGGCCTTCACCTTGTTCCTCTCCACGTTCCACTCCCACAAGAGGACGGTCTGGTCCATAGAGGCGCTCAGCAGCAGGCAAGACAGGTTGTCTGGAAGAAAGGAGAGCACAGGAGTAAGAAACACGTGATCACAAAAAGGTAAAAGAGATCGTGCTCTGAAACCAAAGAGTTGAATTTGTTGTTTTTGAGGAAAACGTAAAAAGAAAAAAAAAAAGAAAAAACTTAAAAAAAAAATATATATATATATATCTTATTGATATTTTACAGGGAGGAAGAGAGAGAGAGCATCAGAAACATCGATGAGAGAGAAACATTGATCAACTGCCTCCTGCACAACCCCCAATGATAATGTGCCTGCAACCAAGGTACATGCCCTTAACCGGAATCGAACTCGGGACCTTTCAGTCTGCAGGCCAACGCTCTATCCACTGAGCTAAACCAGTTTCAGCTGAAAAAACTAACTTATAGTATCAAGAGTCTTCAAAAAATACATTAAGAGAAATGAGTTTAACACACACAGTCCTAACTTGAAAATCTATATTACCCTATATAATAAAAGGCCAATATGCCAAGTGTCCAGTCATCCAACCAATCAAAATGTAATATGCTAATGATATGCTAAGGTTGCTCAACCGTTCCTTACGATGTGCACTGACCACCAAGGGGCAGACAGTTGACAGGTCAACCAGTCGCTATGACATGCACTGACCACCATGGGGCAGACACTCCAACTGGTAGGTTAGCTTGCTTGGGGTCTGGCCAATGGGGACTGAACAAGAGGGGGCCGGACTCGCCCTGCAACCCTCCTGCAGCCCTCCCTGGTTGGCCAACCTCCCGGGTCCCTCCCTGGCCTTACCCCTCTCGCAATCTGGGACCCCTTGGGGTATGTCTGAGAGTGGTTTTGACCGAATCCCGCTCAATGCAGAAGCTGCCCCTGGTGGTTAGTGCACTCCCACAGGAGGGGGGGGGGGGCGCTCAGCCAGAAGCCGGGCTCCGGCTGGCAAGCCCAGCAGTGGTGGCAGGAGCCTCTCACGCCTCCACGGCAGCGCTAAGGAAGTCTGATTGACAGCTTAGGCCTAAGCCATCAGTCAGACGTTCCCGAGGGTTCCTGGACTGTGAGAAGGCGCAGGCCAGGATGAGGGTCGCCTATTACCCCCTGCAACCCTGAGTGCACAAATTTTGTGCACTGGACCTCGAGTCTGATATAATTTTAAGTAAGGATTCACTTCTACTAACATATGCATTTTTTTATATAATCCTTTTCTTCTTGAACCCTATATTTTAGAAAGAGGCGAGAATAACTGAGGCATGAGACATTTCCTAACCTGTGCATTTTCGGCCCCGGCACTGAAAATGGCTTATTTTCCATCCCTATCCAGGAGTGCTCCGTTCAGGCAGAGTGCTCACCTTTCTTCACCCAGGCCACATCCTTGACAACGTCTGTATGCCCCACAATCGTCATTATCGCTTTTCCTCCCAAGGACCAGATCCGAGAAGTCTTATCGTAAGAACCAGTCAAGATCCTGCGAGGAAACAGAAGAAAGCAGCTTTTCAGCTTCTAAAATCAACTGTTTTTCTAAGATAACAACAAAGTAAATTTTGAGGATTATACTTTAAAATTCTCCTTGGATATGAGATTTAAAAACACACTAGAGCAGAACAGAAGATACTACATTCGGCTTTTCCTGACCTGTTAAAAATAAAAACAGAACTACTGACAAGTCCTAGATTTCATTTTTACTGTTGTTGTAAATACTACAACTATTAGCAAGTAGCTTATAAAGCCTAACAGTCCTTGTAAAAAACCATTAAACAGAAAAAAAACAGAAAACCACTTAAAGTAAAAACGTAACTTTGTGTAATAACTACAGGGAGAATCCTCTGAACACAAGCTACCACATACACCACTCTTGAGGTGTTTTTCTACAGGTAAGGCCAGTGGGGATCTGCTCGGAGCCAGTCACAACTTCCTGATTCCAGTCTGCCCATTTTAGCCCTAACAGAGCATGATCTGCACCTTCATGATAGCAGGCCAGGAGATATATAATTTATAAAAGGATTCTACCCGCCTCCCTCTATAAGACAGATAATATCCCTGGTCTTAAAAGCAGCAAATCAAATAAATGCCTTGACACTTGACCTATTTATTCATCATCACATCTTGACACAGAAAACTGACTAATAGATATCTTTCTTCTTGACTACAGTGAATGTAAAGATCTTTGGTGTGGTCACTGATACATGCATCACAGATTATTTTCACAAAGACCAGAAATCAGAGGATATTCCCATCATGCACTTAAGAAGACTGATGGTGGCGTAAGGAAAGGGACAGAAGAACGTTCGTCTGGCAATACCATTCCTCCGCCCCCTGGATGGAGCTGATCCAGTCGTCGTGGATTAAGCACTGCTCTGGCTGCGGTGCGGTGTACTTCTCCACGTACTCCAGCTCCACAACCTCTTCCTAGTCACAGAGAAGCCAGACATCGATCAGGTGGTGCAGTCTTACGAAGATAAAAGACCCCCCAGTTTAAAACATCGCCTTCACGTCTGTCCCCTTCATAACCCAGGAAGTCTGGAGCCACACAAAAGGTGAAGCTTTATTTGACCTAACAGTATGCTATGAGTGACATTAAGAAATATTAAGGACCCTGGAAAACTGACACTAAAAGTTGGGGGGAAAGAATATAAGAGGCCCAGCTGGCATGGCTGAGTGGTTGAGCGTTGACCTATGAACTAGCACAGTGGTCGGCAAACCGTGGCTCGCGAGCCACATGCGGCTCTTTGGCCCCTTGTATGGCTCTTCCACAAAATACCACGGCCTGGGCGAATCTATTTTGAACAAGTGGCGTTAGAAGAAGTTGAAAAAATTTGGCTCTCCAAAGGAATTTCAATCGTTGTACTGTTGATATTTGGCTCTGATGACTAATGACTTTGCCGACCCCTGAAATAGGAGGTCCCGGTTCGATTCCCGGTCAGGCACATTCCTGAGGTGTGGCCTCGAGCCCCAATGGGGGGCCTATAAGAGGCAGCAAATCCATGATTCTCTCTCATCATTGATGTTTCTATCACTTTCTCCCTCTCCATTCTTCTCTCTGAAATCAATCAAAATATATTAAAAAAAAAAAAGAATATAAGAAACTTTAAATTACAAAATCACAAAAGCATATTGTTAAATGGGTACAGAATTCTACTTAGAATGAATAGTAGCCTTGGAAATAAATAATGGTGCTGGTTGCATAACATTGTGAATGTAGTTAATGGCCACTGGATTACAAACTTAAAAAATGATAAATTTTGAGTATTTTACCACAGTTCTAAAATTTTCCCCCAAAATTATATTTTAAGTGATAAAAGCAATAGTAATAAAAGTTTGAAAATTACAGGGGAGAAAAATCATTTTAAATCACAATAACCTAATAATTGTTCTAGGTGCACAATCATTTTGTACACCTTTATGAGAACTAAATATATATTTGTTGTTGTCCTTTCTGACCATTCTTCCACAGATATGAAGGTATCTTTCCATATCCACTCATCTGTATTTCTTGCATACTATACTCCCAGAAGAGAGGATTTCAAACTTGAGTATATAAAAAACTGAAATTCAAATTTCTTGGGGAAAAAGATAATCAAGAAAATACTGGTTTCCCGCAGATTCAGCCTGATTCTAAATGGAGTTCACCTACATTATGTGGTAAGAACTTGAGTAAAACAGAGCAGGTAAGCACTTGAACTTACCGATGAGATGTTCTCCAGTTCCATATGTTTGAGCAAGGGCATTCGTAGAAACTGGCCCCGGATAAGGAAATCAAACTCCACATGCTTGTGGACCTCTGAAGAAAACACATAATAAAATCATCCCTCAGAGGAGTGAAGTGGTACTAGCAGAGCTGTCTATGAGAGACTCCAAAACAAACAGGCACCTGTTATCCCAGTGTGGCCTCTGAGTTTCTCCAGAATAGTGTTTGAATCTTCTACTTCACGGGTGATTTTACTTTTTGAAAATCATCTTATTATAGAAAAATTCAAATGTATGCAAAAATGGAGAATACATTTTATAATAAATCTTCATGTACCTATCATAAAACTCCAATGATCAATTTATGGCCAATCTTGTTTAATCAATATTGTACACATTATGTTCATTTTATGGCCTAATATTCATACAGGTTATGTTTAATATTTGTATCTTTATAAATGGTTTGATATTTTTACATGTTTATAAGTGTTTTATCCATTCTTATGAATCTTAGTTAAAAAAAAATACCAGTATCACACTGGCATTTGTTATTACATTTTGTAGAAGTATAGCAAGTGGTGCCCAAGCATCTATATGCTTGTTCTCTGCCAACCCAGCTCAGCCCTCTTGAGCAGTCACAATGTTTTGATTACCTTTACATCACAACTATTATACTAAAATCTTTATTCCTAAACTCAACCTTACATCACAACTATTATACTAAAATCTTTATTCCTAACTCAACCTTACATCACAACTATTATACTAAAATCTTTATTCCTAATCTCAACCACCTTATCTCCTTAGTCCTGAAAATATTTTTTCCCTGGAAACTTTTATTTTAAAGCATTTTTTAAAGTATTAGCAGGGAACCTCATATATTGTAATTCATAAATTTTACCATTATAAAATGTATGCAGTATTATAACATAAAACCAAAACAAGGAAATAAAAAGGCAATGGAATTTATTGGAGTTGGGGGTACAGTGCGGCCTCCTAACTTTCCAGAACCCACTACCTACCATTTTTAGCCTCCAGCAACTTATTGATGATGTTACTAAGGTCGGCGATTTCAGAAGCTGCCGGGATTGAGAAGGGAACATCGTCTACTGCGTATCTACGAAACAGAAAGGAAACATCAAGATTATGCCCTCAGATTATTTTAACAAATGTGCAATTATTCGTTCAACCAACATTCACTGGGCATCTAACACATGTCAGACATTTTGCTACATGGGATTGACAAAATTACCAGGTCAGCTCAGAAAGCTAAAAACCACAACATAAGGCAGGATATAATGCATGCTACACACCTTGGGACTGTTGTTAAAAATGTTTATATATACACGTATGTACACACAGGTATATATATACACACATACGTATCCATATATATGTACATATATACATATTTATACACACACATATATATCCACAATCTGTAACTGAATGACTTAACACTCTTATAAAAAAAAAATAGTCTTGCAGAAACCGGTTTGGCTCAGTGGATAGAGCGTTGGCCTGCGGATTGGGGGGTCCCGGGTTTGATTCCGGTCGGGGGCGTGTGCTTTAGTTGTGTGTGTGTGTGTGTGTGTGTGTGTGTGTGTATGTATATACGTATGCACACCTGTGTGTATACATACGTGTATGCATAAACATTTTTAACATAAACATTTTTAACAACAGTTCCTAGGTGTGCAGTGGGGGGGGGGGGGCGTGCAGGAGGCAGCTGATCAGTGTTTCTGGCTCTCTGTCCCTCTCCCTTCCTCTCTGTGGAAAATCAACAAAACATATTTTTAAAAAACAGTCTCACCAACCCCCCTCTTCAGAGCCCCACTTTCTAGCCTGGTTTAGGGGAACGGAGTCGACCACCAACTCAACAAGAAAATGAAGCTGCGTTTTCAGAAACGGAAACATCCGGAGCGGACAGCCCGCAGCGACGGGGTTCCCTGTCCGGTGACCTGGGCGCCTCCGGGAAGCAGCCCCGAAGCCCCGGGCCCCGCCACGGTGACCCCCTCCGCGGTCACCCCCTCCGCGGTCACCCCCTCCGCGGTCACCCCCTCCGCGGCGCGGCGTCGCCGATGCTCGGGCGGCAGCGCGGCGCTGCCAAAGGGGGGTCCCCGGGGAAGGAACCCTCCAGAGGTGCCGCCGCCGCGGGAGCGCAAAACACGGCCCAGCGAGGAGTGGAGCGAACACAGAAAGGGGAGGTGGGGGTGCAAAAGCGAATGCGGCCCAGACAGAGACCCCCCGCCCCCCAAAGTCACGCGGGAGGAGCCCCGGGAAAGGACCCCCGGGAGCGGCGGGGCGCCGCGCACTCACTTCTTGTCGTCGGTGAAGAAGCGAGCCTGCAGCTGGGCCATCGCGGCGGGCGCTCCTCACGGGCCTCGGAGAAGCACTGGGGAGCAGTCAGGCAGCCGCGTCTTCGGAGCTCCGCTCCCTGAGGGTCACAGCCAGAGGCAGCTCCCGCTCACCGGCACCGGCTGCCTCCGCCGCCTCCCCGCGGCCGCCAGCCAGACAGAGCACGCGGCCCCGCGCCCAGCCCGCACTCATCGACTACCTATCCCTGGATGAGGCGTCATCGATGGGGCCAGGGAGCGTCCCTTTAATCCCTGTGGGTGTCCTTTTCACAGAGCGAGGCCCGTGGTCGAGTAGGAAGACACAGAGAGGCCCATTCAAATCTGCTTCTCTCTCGCCTTCTCTTTTATTACAGAAAAGGGTGTCTTTCTTTAGATCCGATGTTTCAAACACGGGCCCCAGAAACTACAACTCCCAGCAAGCAGCGCGATTCTCCCACGCTCGAAGCGCGCTGGGAATTGTGGGCTTCTTCTGCCACCCGTCCTCAGGATAGCTTACTTGCATAATGAGATTATTTATTTGTTTGTTTGTTTATTTGTTTATTTATTTAATTTTGGTCTGGAATGTCTTTCCTTTTATTAAACAATCCCGGCTCCAGCCAGGTATTTCCATTTCCTCTTTATTCCCGTTTAACTTAACTAAAGCCGTCCTGCGTTTATACGTGATCACGCATACCCTCAAAGCAGAGTCACTCTGCCGAGATTATTTGTGGGCGCTCGCCTCTAGCTTCACGTTTTAAATTCAGATGAGAAGGAGGAAATTAAAAAAAGAAAAAGAAAAGAAAAACGCAATCCGAGTGGGAACGGACGACGGTGGCCGACAGGGGCCTCCTCTCCTGCCCGCGCTGCGCGCTCTCGGGAGGGGATGCGCCTGCGCAGTGTGCTGGTCTCCATGGCGGGGCCTCGGAGCCAAGACGAGGTTGAGTAGACTCGTTTTGAATTTCTCTCCCCTCTGCTCCGCCACTCCGTGGACTCCCCTCCTCGCCCCGTAGGGCTCCCGGCGGCGGCGGCGGCGGCGGCGGGGCGGGGGGAGCTGGAGGTTTGGCGGACGGACCGGACGCTACTTCCTCCCCTTCCCCCCGCTTCCTCCCGCCTCCTCCCCCCATCACCTCCTGACCCTCCGGTCCCTAAGCAACGCCGGCCCCCGCCCCCTGTGGCCGCCGGACCTCGGTGGCGACCGCCGGCCCCCGCCTCGGGTCCCTTCCAGGGCCTTACATGGCGAGGCCTTCCGCCCCCTGCCCCCGGGGGTGGGGGGAGGCTCGCGGGCCCCGGGGAGACCGCTGGGAGGGCGCTGCGGCGTCCTGAGGAGGAGGGTCGCTGAGCCCCGTGTGTGGTCCTTCGCGCAGCCCCTGGTCCCGGCTTTTAGGGTTCGGGTGTTTTTTTCTTTTCCTCTTATTTTTAGGAGCCCCCTGATTTCTCCTATTTAGAAGGGGCAAGGCGTATTCCCCACCACCTCCTCCTCCGCTCTTTTGCTTTTGGGTCTGAGTTTCCCAACAGGCTCGTGTCTTATCGTCCGTGACCGAGAAGCATCCTCATGACATGTAGTTGTTTTGGGGGGATGGGGGGGCTGGAGAGAGACTGGATTAGTCAGACTTCAGTCGCTTGTTAAGGGTTCGCCAGGGAAGCCCCCAGCTGCAGAGAAGCTGCAGAGAAGCTGCAGGCGAGAAGCAGGCAGAGCTGCCCTGCAGATTGGGGGGCACGCGGTGTGTGCACGGGGGAGGACCAGCAAAGCTTTCCTTTAAATATATATACATGTGTGTGTATATATATATATACATATATATATATATATATATATATATATATATATATATATATACATATATATTGATTGATTGATTTCAGAGAGGAAGAGATGGAAACATCAGTGATGAGAGGGGGTCGTTGATTGGCTGCCTCCTGCAGGGGGGACCGAGCCTGCAACCCAGACACGTGCCCTGGACCAGAATGGAACCTGGGACCCTTCGGTCCCCAGGCTGACGCTCTATCTCCAGCCAGATTGGTTAGGGCTCCTCTTTTTAAAAAAACAAACACACACAAAAAACAAAACAACTCTTGCCTTCGTGGCTGGCGCAGACCTGTCAGTCCCTCTCCGTGGCAGGAGTCCACTTGGTCTTGGATTTGTTTTCTGAAAGTACAGAAACATATTCTCGACCAAGAGTTAATGAAGGAGTCTTTTCTATAAAAACAAACAAACAGTTACTTAAAGATGTAGCTCAGTTAGATAGGCCTCTGATGTTTCACTCAGAGAAGAGAAGGGATTGTACGCGAACACCAAACCGTTAGTGGAGCAGTGACGGCGAAACGAGGCCGCTTTTCGTTTTTGGACCGCGGCCCTGGCCCCCCGCGCCAGGCTCCCAGGCAGCCCCGGCTGCTCCGGGAAGGGGCCAGAGAAGCGGTCAGAGCTCGCGTCATGCTCACATCTTGCAGGCGAGTTCCTTACCGGCAGCTGCCAGCCTGTTGCTCACCCCGGAGGCGGTGACCTGGTGCCACCCAGGCTGGGGCGGCGGCAGGGACTGAATGCGCCCAGTGCATGTTCACCCCGCTTTCCATCATCACCGCTTAGAGCAGCGGTTCTCCACCTTCCTAAGGCCGCGACCCTTGCATACAGTTCCTCATGGGGTGGTGACCCCCAACCGTGAAATGTTGCTGCTGTTATGCATCGTGATGTAAATATCTGCATTTTCCGAGGGTCTTAGGCGACCCCTGTGAAAGGGTCGTTCAACCCCCAAAGGGGTCGCGACCCACAGGTTGAGAACCATTGGCTTAGAGTTACTCTGCCAAGTCATCACCGCTTAGAGGGCAGTGACACTGGCTTTGCCAACAGGAGCAAACCAAGAATCGCCTCCTGGTGAGAGGAGGAAAGTGAGACCTCTGTGCTGGCAGATAAAGCGGTCAGTTCATCATGGGATTCACTGTCATGGTGAGAACTGCACTCATTAAAGAAGTGAGAGCACCTGAGGCTGGAAACAGTTGCTTCATTGAGGACTCCCTGTTTAATTCATTAATTTGGTGGAAGTGGGTAGAAATTTGACAGTTTTAAACATCATTCTTCTTTAATAGCCATTAGTGATGGTTTTTTTTTTTTTTTAGTGACAGCAGTTAAAATGACCTGAATTCAATGTCATTGAACCTGGAATCTTCAAAAATGTTTTCAGATAATTTTAAAATTATTGATGATATTGCTCAAAATGTCTTGAAAAATGTGTAGATTAGTACATTTTAAAGTATTGATTTGAAATGTATCAAAATAAAAAAATACAGTACCTGGTAAGAGTCGATATAGGTTGCTCATAATTCAAATTGTAAAATACCGGTGAGCCCAGATGGCATGGCTCATTGTTCAAAAATTTTTGAGCAGTTTTTGAGCGCGGTGGACCTATGAAACCCGGGAGGTCATGGTTCGATTCTGGTCAAGGGCACATGCGGGGGTTGTGGGCTCGGTCCCCAACAGAGGGAGTGAGGAGGCAGCCAAATCATGATTCCCTCTCATTGATGTTTCCATCTCTCACTCTCCCTTCCTCTCTGAAATAAAATAAAAAAAAAGATTTTTTTAAAAGGAAAAATAAGATACAGTAAGATAAAGAACCTGAAGGCTTAATGAAATAAAACTTCAGTTAATGCAGAAATATAGAATTCACTAAAATATGTTTTTCATTTGACGACTTTAATTAAGGAAAAACAAGTATTTCAAAATAAGTAAACACCTAGTATGATGGCTTTGGTATGTTTCCAGCAGTGAAATGTCTTATATTTAGTGTTGTCTCCATGCAATACCTAAAGTAGTGTTTTCTTATTATCTTGAGTATTTTCTGTAAGTTTATTTAAAATATTAATTGCAAGTTTTTAGTTTTTAATGATCTCCTACATGATTCATTTACTATGGTCCTCATGAAGACATATTGTTATTTGGAGAACAACAGCTTGTAATATATATATTTTTTATTAAAGGGTTTGTTTTTTAATATACGTATATGGTGATATGATGTGGTATAATATAAAGACAATTAGGGTTTTGGAGTCCAAATTGTTCTGGGTTTTTGTTTTTTTTTCTCCTAGCTTTGAATCAGCTCTAATGCTCTCTGTGATCTTAAGGAAGTTACTTTAGAGCTTTGACTTTTCTTACCTATAAATAGAGAAATAAAATCTACCTCAGAGTCATTGTGAGGATTACATGAAATAATCTGTAAAGTTGTCAAAGAGCAAAGGTACAAAGAGGTTTGTATATACAGGAAATGGATAGAAACCAAGATTACAAGGAAATTTATAGGAAGGACAAATCTTAGATAAAAGAGACACTGAATTCTAGCCTTAAATTGTTTTTTCACTGAAAAAAAAAGTTAAAATAGGTTATGGTTTCTATGTAAATTTGCATACATTTAAAATTTTGATGTTGATTTAGTATGCTATAACTTTCACCTACCTTTAAAAAAATAAATTATTCTACAAAATATTTGTGAATTAGTAGTCTTGATTTAATTTTGACTGATTCACATTAATTTTGTATAGATCATAAAAGGTACATTATGTCATTTACCTACCCTAAAAGATGAAAGATATTTTCTAAAATACTTTTGAGCAATATTTTGAAAATGTAGTTAATAAGATCTGATACTGATATTGAATAGCTTTCAAGCTCCTTTAAATCTTGAGACTAATCAAGGTACATAGAGAGAATTAAAAGAAACTCTTAAGAGTAAACCTCAAGTGGCTTTATTTTTTAGCTGATCTCTGGGGATTTATTTCAGACTGTTGGTTTTAATGGATAAATTTACACAAAAGTCTGTGAAGGGGGGAAAAACAGAGTAATTTGCTAGTCAGACAGATTTTTAGAAATTGCAGCTGAGAACTGCCACTGAATGTTTGAACAGACAGAAACACAGTTGAGTAAAATCAAAAAAGCAATAGCCCGAGCATGCTCCACAGCGGTATGAGTGACTGCAGCCTGAATAATCTCTTCCCCTCTGCCATGTATGAAGTGTGTATAAACAATAGAAAGCCCTTTCCCTATAAGTTAAAACAACTTCTAACTTAACAGTTTCTTCCTAATCTTTGCTTTTGCAATAAGGTTAAATCCACTTTTGTAATGTGATGTGAAACATTCTAGAAAGCAATTTACGAGCAAAATTTAATGCATTAGTGTGTGTCCTGAAATCCAATCATTAACTGTATAGATATATATTTAATACTTTTTTTTTTCTGTTCTCTTATCTAAGCCTAATACTACTCGATTAAGAAATAAGCTTGTCAAATCAATTCCAGGATGTTATTGGGAGTTGGGTAGGGGGAGGAGGGCTTTATTCTGAAACTTCTATAGCTCAAAAGTTGCTATGCTAAAAAAATAAAAATACAGTGGTACCTCGTGATATGAGTTTAATTCCTTCCGTAACCTTGAGGCGTGGGAAACTATGAGACGCTCGTGTCTCGGTAAACTGGTGGGTCGTGTGCAGCTGGCCGATCCGAGAGATGACTCCTATCTCAAATGTTGCTCGCATTTCAAAGCAAAAATAGCTCGTATCTCAAAAATCTCGTATGTTAGGGCACTCGTATCTCAAGGTACCACTGTAAAAGTTGCTATGCCCTATTATTAAATATTTTCATTGTGGCCAAAAATGTAATTTGCTGTAGAGGCCTTTCAGTAGTTCTAGAGTGGGGGTTGAGACAAAAACTTAGTCCGAATATATAAAGAAACAGAATTTAAATCCCCTACCACAAGACAAGGGCAGCTCTCATAAAGGATTTAGTAAGTCTAACGGATGGTTCCACTGTACTAGGCTTGTAATGGCTGTTTTATAATAAACTTGTATAACAAAGTCTAGTATTCTTTCATGTGTAGGAAATAAGATCTACATTGACTGTGTTCTCATTACAGAAAAAAATGCTGCCGTGAAGACATAATTCTCTCTCACATAAATGAAGCTGCTACTATCATGCTTTCAGTGCCGCAGGAAGGATGGACTGCAGTGGACAAGAGGGCACTTTGGGGGGGAGTAGGATGCGTGAGGCCTGGAATTTAAATGGGAGCTACTTCCTGAAGGTAATTTTATTTTTAACTAATTGAAAGCCACAACTGTCATCAAAGTTCACAATGGTCTATTACAAGTTAAGGGGAAAATCACATTGCATTTTCTCTGTAGGTACTTTGTTATGTTTATGGTGACTTGCTGGAAAAGAACATTTTATATCTAGCTATTTGATATTAATATCCTCATTCTTAAAAAAACACACAACACCTTTACTTTGACATGATAAAAGGCAGTGCAAATCGCCTAGGACTGTGTCGGCAAAACTGTGGCTGGAGAGCCACATGTGGCTCTTTTGGCCCCTTGAGTGTGGCTCTTCCACAAAATACCACGGCCTGGGCGAGTCTATTTTGAAGAAGTGGCGTTAGAAGAAGATTAAGTTTAAAAAATTTGGCTCTTCAAAGAAATTTCCATCGTTGTACTGTTGATATTTGGTTCTGTTGACTAAAGAGATTGCCAACCACTGGCCTAGAAGGATTAGGGAAGGAAGGAGTTATATTTTATACCGCATTCAAGTTATTTTTCAGAAGTGTCTGTATCTGCCCCAGCCTGTTTTTCTCAGTGGTTGGAGCGCCGGGCCTGGGCACCTAAGGGTTGTGGGTTCCATACCCATCAAAGGCATGGACCTGGGTTGCAGGTTCCAGCTCTACCCCTGTCTGGGCATATGCAGGAGGCAGCCAATCAATGGGTCTCTCTCATATTGATGTTTCTCTGGCCCCCTCCCTTCCGCTACCTCTGAAAATCAACGGGAAAAATATCCTCAGGCGAGGATTAACAACAACAAAATCAGTGGAATAAAAGGTTATCTGTATCTTAAAAATGTACTTTTAATTTTCAATTCAGCAATAGGTTAGCTCAAGAGATAATGAAATCCAATTTTACATATAGAAAGGACTTTAAGTGGTATTTTCCCAATGTAATCAGAAAAAGTGATACTAACCCATAGTATAGGTGTATTGTGGTATGTACATACTGAAAGGCAATTTTTGAGTTTTGAGATCCCAGAAGACATTATTTTTCTAATAAGTTACCTTTCTTCCCATCAAAATCCCAGCGGGGGCAAAGTTGGGAAGTAAGTGGTTTATGTTTGGCAACCTTCCTCGTTTTAACATCATCCCCTCCCCTTCATCAGTGCACTTCCGGGGCATTCACCCTGTCCTACATCATCACTGCAGTATCTAGCTCAGTTAGCCTGCTGAATCTTTTTTTAATTAGTGCTCTGAGCCTCAGCTGTACTTGCTGTCTCAACTCTAAACTTTTCACAGTAGCTGTTTTTAACTGAAAGGAAGAAAGTTATCTTTATGTAAATTCACACAAATTTGTGAATGATCACTGCTCTTTCCAGAGTTTTCTTTTTGAGAGAAAATGCTTATTAACTTAAATGAAAATTTCATTGATGAGCCCTGGTTGTGTAGCTCAGTTGGTTAGAGTGTTATCCCTGTACCCCAAGGTTGCTAGTTCCGTCCCAGGTCAGAGCACATACAAGAGCAACCAATAAATGCACAAATAAGTACAACAACAAATCAATGTTTCTCTCTCTCCATACCTTTCTCTAAAATAAATTTCATTGATGAAATTTAAGTTAGGGTAAGAGAAATTAAATAAAATAAAAAGAAATTTTAGGCCAGAAGGGATCATTTGTAATAAGATCAAGGCACCTTAGGAAAAGAAAAGTAAGTTTTTAGAATTCTTGCTCCTTAGCTATTAGTAGTTTTTAACTCTTTTAAGTCTATTTGCAGGATGTTTTCTCAGTGGGCAATGCTTGCATAGTTAGAGCTGAAGTTTTCTGGGGAAGTAAGAGATCTTAGATTTCTTGCTGAGAGCTGTTGGGTATTAGGAATGCCTCTTTTCCTAAATTATAACCGAGGAAAAGTTGACAGCAGTGAACAAAGGACTTTTAGCATCTTTAATTTGTTAACCTAGCAAAAAAGTATTTAAAGCTATGACTGATGAAGGAAGGAGGGAGCTTTGTCACCTCAAAAGAGTTTCTATTATAAGAGTAAAGAATAGGCTTTGAGATCAACACATGGAGATTTGAGCCTTTGTTTGGCCACTTAACATATTTGTAATCTTGGTAAAGTTACTTAATTGCCTGAATCTTATTTTTTTAATACGGGAAATTGGAGAAAGTAAGTGAATCACAGAGTTGTTGAAAAGATCAAATAAGTAAGCCAATCGGAGAAAGTTATAAAATTTTTCTATTAGCTTGAGAAATAACTACAATTTTTTGGAATTTTGGTAATAAATTAGATTAGAATACAAGTAATTTAAAATCTGAAAGGAAAAGCAATTTAAAGACATTTCATAGTTATATATTAAAAACAAAGGTGATTTTATAGCCTGTTATAATTTATAGTTGAGGTAGAATAGTTATAATAATTTGGAAATATGAAATGGCTAACCTTGTAGATTTTAAGAAGTGGTTAATTTTACAAATGAATATTTACATACTATCACAGGAAAATATTTTTTAATGTATTTAAATATACATACTAATAAATCTAAAGTACAAGATATACATTTAAATTTGGATTTAGGGTGATGAAATTATTGTGTATCCTAATTGTGGTGGTGATTACATGGACATATGTATTAAAATCCAATCCATAGATTATATACACATAGAAAAGTTCAATTTAGTGCATATTAATTAAAAAAATAAAATGTTAACTATTTAAAAAATGTATGCTGTCTTTTAAAAAATAAAATAGTGGGTTCTTAAAAAGATTCTATGAGATTTACTTTATATTAGAAATTTTCAGTGGTATTCTGTACCAGTTTCATTTTTACCTTACTCCAGTTTTAAGACCTAAACCGTTTTTGTGCGTGTGTGTGTTTTTAGAAAATAAAGAATTCTGTAATCACTACAATATAGGAGGTCAGAGTTTGTGACCCTAAGCAATATTGGTATTTTCATTGTGGCGGCTGTCCTTTCATTTAAGGTTTTTAGCAGGCTCCCATTAGATACCAGTAGCAGTCCTCTACACTCCCCAACCCCCATACTGGCAACCAAAAATGTTTCCAGAATTGCTAAAGATCCTGGAGGGGTGGGGAGTGGGTGAGGAGGCAAAATCACCACAGTTGAAAATCACTGTACTAGGCCTTAGTAGCTCAAACTTTGGAATACATATTTCTCTATTTTCAAAGCTTGCCTGATTGTATATATGGTAAGAATTCTGTATATATAATCTCCACCTATACCAAGAGATCTTTTCTAAAATTACTTAATGCTACAATATGGTACATCCAACTCATAAAGTTAAAAGGCTTTACTTTTATTAAATCTTTGTAAAATGAGGATTTTAGAAGTATTTGAAGGGTATAACAGTATATACCACTTAACAGCCATCTTAATAAGCTAGTATTTAAGTGTAAACATTCAAAGAAGGAACTGCATAGCACTATAATACATCCTGCCTTGAATATATTCTGGTGCCTTGGCAAATCATTTAACAAAAATGTCTATTAAATGTTTATATAGAGTGGGAATGACTTACCCTAAATTGTATAGAGTTAACAGAGTAGGGGAAGTGAGTGATTTGATTTAGACATAAATTATGTAAAAATGTTAAGGCTTTAGTTGATCAGATATTTGAACTCTTTCAGCTCTTAAATAACAGAAGAAAATGGAATTGAATATGATCTCAGCATGGAACAGTCTAATGATTCATTAAGAGTCAACCATAATGATTCCGAAGACTCAAAAACAGATTCTCAGGTAATTTGAGGTAGGGATTCAACTGGGAACTTTTTCCCGTTCTGAGGGAAAACAACATGCCATTTAACAAATGTTTATGCTGAAGGAATACTACTAACGTAGTCAAGAATTTTAACACTTTATTACCCTCAACTCTTTCATGTTTACTTTTATATACTTGTAAAATTTTACACACAAGGAAATTCTTATGTTGAATTAGATTGCATTACTTGAGATTGAATATAATAAAAATCAATTTCGCTTAAGAACTGCTTTCTATCTTACCAGTCTGTAAATTGACAGCTCTTGCAGTATAAAGTGGATAATTAACTGAAAAAAATGTCTTCATTTTTATTATAAACATTCTGTTTTCTTTTTAAATTGTTATGTTTTACAAACATCCAAGTGATTATTTATTTATTTATTTTGCAAAGCATTCGACCTGTATCGACTCCAAGGATCCTTCCTTTGGACAAAATAGTTCTGAGAGAGTTTTACCCATCACCACTCATGAAGCAGATAATTCACTCACATCACAGGATATGCCAGGGCCCCTGGCTCAGGCACAGACTCTTTCTGCAGAGCCGTTTCACCTAGTGGACCAAAATGGGCAACCTGTTCAGTACGAACTTCAGTCCCTGGGGGATTCTAATGCACAAATGGTGAGTATATTTTATAAAGAACGAGTTTTAGCCCTAACCAGTGTGCTCAGTGGTTAGAGTATCAGCCCAAACACCAAAGTGTTGCAGGTTCGATTCCTAGTCAAAGGCATATACTTGTGGGGTGCTGTGGGAGGCAACCAGTCTGTGTATCTCTTTTTTCTTTCTCCCCCCTCCTCTCTCTTTCTACCTCCCCCCTCCTCCTCCCTTCCACTCTCTAGAGAAAATATTCTCTGGTGAGGATTGACTATATATACTTTTGTTACTACTTGTGTTTGAAGATTTAAAAATATGCATTTCTTATTAAACATTCATGAGTCACATCGACTGGTTGCCTCCCACACATTGACATTCCTCTAAATTTAGGACAATGGGTTCAGTTACTAACCTGAAAAAAAGTATAATGTATACTTTTCTCTATGTTCTTAGATATTTTGGAACTTTGTATAGATTCATAGGGAATACTGTAAAGTTCCAAAAAAATCTAAAAACATAGAGGAAAGTATACATATAGTATGGACCAAGACAGGATATATACAAATGGAGAGATATAAAAACAAATACTGTTTAATTAGACACCTAAAAAGTTACTGTTTTTTAACTAATAAAATGACTTAAAAGCCAAACATATATGGGTAATACAATAAATATAAAAAAGTTAATACATTTAGTTCATTCAGAGCCTTGTCATGTTACTAAGTCATTAGATCTCACCCATGTGTAATGGCTAAGACCATAGGTGGTTAAGATCCTAGGACACAGGGTCAAACTGCCTGTTTTGAATTCTAGTTTTAACACTTACCAGTTGTGAAACTTTGGAAAAATTTTTATGGATCTCAATGTTTTCATCTATAAAATGAGGGAAATAATAGTATCGACCAAAGAGATAGGCATGTCTTAATGATTTAAGTAATAACCCTTAAATTAGTATAGGCTTATGCATTTGATTTCTTTTTTAATGAATCCAAGATGATTGTTGCCAGCTCATCAGAAAATGGACAGATGCTTCGTGTAATTCCATCTACCCAGACAGGAATGACACAAGTGATTATACCTCAGGGACAACTTGTGGATGTGAACAGTCCTCAGGGTGAGTAATAATGGGAGACAGGGCATTTGAGAATGTTTTAAAGAAAAAAATGTACACTTAGAAAAAGCACCTCATGAAAGTCAGAGCTAAAATTGATTTCTTTGGCTAAGCTTGTGAACTGAATAATTAGAAAAAAGTTTCTTAGCCCAAATAAATTTTAAGTTCATTTTTCAACTCCTGTCTAGGTTAGCTGTCTTTTTCATTTTGGAATTCTATGAAGTTGGTTGACTCTTGCTTCCTCCCAAATGACCAGTGAGCATAAAATAAATTCTTAATTATGATATCAGTAATAGTACCAACGATAATAACAAGACTATAGTGTTGATAGCTACTGGAGAAGATGTTACACATGTATTTTTATCGGTATTGTTAATCATGTCACTTATTACTTTTTTTTAATGATTCTTTTCATTCTCTTTGCTCTTTTCCTTTTTTCTTTGTTCCTTCAGTTTCAGAAGGAGGCTCATTTTCCCAATTTCTTTTTATTTCATTTTTTCTCCACATATTTAGTGATATCACTATTCTCTTCCTTTTACTTCCTTTGTTATTCCATCTATTTGAATCTCTTTACTAACATTATACTTACACTCTTTAGTCGCTTGTTCATAGTTACAATTTTTGGGTATATATTCTTACTTTAATGTTTATGATTTTTTGTTAACAGTTGTTAAAACAAAAACATAAGAAAAAACACATACTTTGCAGAAAACATAATAAACATGGTATAAAAACAAAAGAAAAAGTCAGTTTTACATTTTCCCATTATGTATAATAGGAAATTATACAGACAGTAAATATGTATAATAATTATTTCTACCACTGTTATATCCTAGATGTTCAATATAAGTTCCAAAAACTTAATTATAGAATTTTAGTAGTCAGTATTATAATTGGAAAATAAAACAATTGATCAGAGAAATTCTCAATAAAGCATTGTAAGGCTTATTATCTTTATCTTCAGAGCATATATTCTCTTTCCCTGTTTCAAATATGAAAGTTGTAGTTAGTTACATTCTCATGGTCTTATTCAAGATACTGATGTTGTTTTGTTCTTGTGATCGTGGTTAAGAGGCCTCTGAAGAGAAACCCAGCAACAGAAACTTAACAGCTGCAAGACTGGATGCTCTAGCAGACCATAATAGTAGCTATATTCTGCATCCACAAGCATCCCTCACATTGCCCCAAAAGACAGGGACCAGGTGAGTCAACGGGACAGGAGCTCATCTTTTGTTATCACCATGGAAACATATTTTTTTAATTATTACATCTGAAGCTGACTGTAGAAAAGATCAGAAATTCAGGAAATACAACAGACTATCATCAAACATATCTTTATTTTAATGGCTTCTTGACAATAAGGAAGCTAGTCTCAAAGAATAAATGTCCAAAGGGCTGCTTTTCCTCATTGATACTTGCCTATCATATTTGAAACAACCTGAAACACCTGACACTAGTAGAATTTTTAGAATAAAGAAATACTCATTCTAGTTCCTAAAATTTTTAATGGTCTCATCATATTTTTATGCCTTTAATTCCTCTGTGATAAAGTGTTTAAAATGTGTTTTGTTAATATGTATTTCAGCTTTTACTTTTGCCTTAGAATAACACTTTATAATAATTTAGGAAAATATAAACATGGCTTTATAAAATATATATTTTTTTACTGATTTTTGAGAGGAAGGAAAAAGGAGAAAGAGATAGAAATAGCAGTGATGAGAGAGAATCATTGATCAGCTGCCTGCTGCACATCCCACACTGGGGATTGAGCTTGCAATCTGGGCTTGTGCCCTGACTGGGAATCGAACTGTGACCTCCTGCTTCATAGGTAGATGTTCAACCATTGATCTATGCCGACCGGACCAAACATGGTTTTTGTATTATTAGTATTTTTTAATCTATGAAAATATTTTTAAATTAACATTATACTTATGACCTTTAGTCTTAACTTGACATAATATCATGCTATTCCTTTTCTATTTTTATTTATTTTAAAGAGAGGGGAAGGGAGAGGGAGAGAGTTAGAAACATCAATGAGAAACACCCATGAGCTGCCTCCTTATACAACCTCTACTGGGATTGAGCCCACAGCTCTGACATGTGCCCTGACAGGGAATCGAACCTCCTACTTCACGGCTGTATACTCAACCACTAAGCTATATTGGCCAGCTATCATGCTGTTCCTAACAAGTAGCCTGAAGATGTTTTATTAGCTCATTTTTTAATAAATGAAAATAATTATATAACGAGAAGAATATAAAATATGCTTTTAGAGAGACAAATAAAATACTTGAATTTGAAACTACTGGTACTTAGAAGAACAAACTTGAGCATTTGTGTTAGCAAGTACTAAATAGTCACGATTAAAGAAAATTATAATTAGTATACCCATCAGATCAGTCTGTCATTATTTCAATTTCTTGTTGATGACCTCAGTATTTTGTCTTTGACACTGCCTAAGAGAATAAAGCAGTTGAATGCCACGTGTATGTGTAACTTGTATATTTAAATACATTTCTAAATGTCTTTCTGTCTCAGAATGCTTGAAGAACCGTTTCTGGCTTCTCTCCAGCCACTGTCTTCTAACACGCCTATATGGGCCTGCCGCCTTAGGAGTTGTGAGGTGAGTTCAAAACAATCCTTACCTGGATTCACTTAATGAACCACAATTCATCCCAAAATGTCCACCTTTTTTGGTTTCTTAATCCTCAATGAATGATATTTTTCCATTGAGTTTTAGAGAGTATGGAAGAGAGGGGTAGAGATAGAGAGAGAGAGAACCCGTGATGTGAGAGAGACATATCGATTGATTGATTGCGTCCTGCATGCACCCTGACTAGGCCAAGGATTGAGCCTGCAACTAAAGTACGTGCCCTTGACCGGGATCAAACCGGTGACACTTCAGTCTGCGGACTGATGCTCTATCCCAGTGGTTCTCAACCTTCCTAAGGCCGTGGCCCTTGCATACAGTTCCTCATGTGGTGGTGACCCCCAACCATGAGATTTCGCTACTGTGATGCATCGTGATGTAAATATCTGCATTTTCCGATGGTCTTAGGCAACCCCTGTGAAAGGGTTGTTTAACCCCCAAAGGGGTCGCGACCCACAGGTTAAGAACTGCTGCTCTATACACTGAGCCAAACCAGCTAGAGTTCAAAATGTCTACATTTGAAAACGACTAGCAGAGGCTGTATCTGTAATATTTTTTCCATGTTTATTCTAAATCTGATCTCATCTATTCTTTTATGTCTTAGAGTTTATATGATCTATTAAAGCAGAGATCATATAAAATCTTCTCACTTCACTATCGTTTCTTCCCTTGTCTTTCATGAAACTTTGCCATCATTTTTTTTTTTTAATATATTTTATTGATTTTTTACAGAGAGGTAGGGAGGAGGATAGAGAGTTAGAAACATCAATGAGAGAGAAACATTGATCAGCTGCCTCCTTCACACTCCCTACTGGGGATGTGCCCACAACCAAGGTATGTGCCCTTGACTGGAATCAAACCTGGGACCTTTCAGTCCACAGGGCGATGCTCTATCCACTGAGCCAAACCAGTTTCGGCTTTGCCATCTTTTTTGTTTACTTTTTATCTTTTCACCATTCCTTCTCATTCTTTGCTTGTGCTTATTTATTTTCATCTTCTCAGTGGAAATTATTCAAAGTTCACTGTTTGACCTTTTTATTTTTCTACATTTTATCCCTGGTAAAGCTTATCAACTTTGTTGTCTTTCAACTATCACTTTTATAAAAATCCTCAAATGTATATCACTAGTTCCTTTTTTTTAATTTCATTTTATTGAATGACATTGATTAATAAAAATTATATAGGTTTTAGGTATATATGTATATTGTATTGAGTATATATATATATATATATTTGTCTGTATTCTAAGCATCTATTTTCAAAGGGAGAAACCAAGTTAATTAGCAAATTCTGTATCCATTAGATAAAAGTATTTATGCTAATTTCCACAAGCATAGAAAAAGAAAACCAATGACTTATTTTTCATATTTAAGGTCAGACAGGAATTCCAGAGAAGGATCTTCATGAAAAGAATCTTGATAAAATGAACAAATTCTTTGACATTTTTACATAAGATACAATTTTCATAGGTTTTCTAACAGATTCATGGCCTAATATCAAATAAGTTTCATTAAAGAAGATTCACAGGGAACTGGTAACTTGTGGCTAGTTTTATGCTGAATTGGTTGGATATGGGGGGAGAATTTTAAGTATCTGGAAGAATGGATACATGATATATTCTTCAAGCTATTTTCCTTAAAGATTATTCGTCAGTAACAAGATTTTGATAAAGCCACGTGGCAGTGAGTTTGGCATTCTCTAACAAATACCTGGACAGTGTCTATTTGACGAAGCTCGTTGAATTCAGACCAGGTGCACTGCTGGTCTGAATAGACCATTGATCTGAAGGAGAAGTGACATTGTCTTTTGAGACCTGATGAGTCTTTTATCTGAGACAATCACCTCCTTAAATTTTTTGTACAATGAAACATGTTTGCTAATAATTTTGTTTTTTAATTTTACTACATGCAGAAAATCGGAGATTCATACCGGGGCTACTGTGTAAGCGAGACTGAATTAGAAAGTGTTTTAACATTTCACAAGCAGCAAACTCAGAGTGTTTGGGGGACTCGCCAATCTCCAAGCCCAGCCAAGCCCGCTACCCGCTTGATGTGGAAATCCCAGTATGTCCCATATGATGGAATTCCATTTGTCAATACAGGTACTTTTTAAAAGACATTTTTTAAAAGCTTCAGCAGAAGCCATGATCCATTTTGAAGCTGTGGTTTTCATTTTGGTAGACGATAACTAAATGTTAATTGATAAAAATGTATATTAAACTAAAAAGAAAACTTATAATAAATATAACCAATATTTTATAAAATTGCATTTTAATTATATTCAATAAATCATGCTTCCTTTTGATATTATGCTGAAAAGAAAAAATAATATTGAAGTTCCAGGTACACCTCTTTAATAGAAATTAAATAGTAAGCAATTTCATTATTTTAAATATGTATATCTCTTGTGTTTTATTTTTGTCTTTCTATCCAATCTCCAGATAGTCTCTCCTCTTTTAATTTGTCTTATAGCACAAATTTATGTCCATTTTATATAACTTATAACTATTGAGTTACTATATAGAATTGTGTATAATCAAGAGTTACATAGAATTTTAATAACAGGGTTCTCGGATACATTATATACAATATTCTCAAACACTACTGTTTACTAGGGCAGTAGAGTTTCAGAAAATTCGTAGAGATTTACCCTAAGACCAGTGAGACCCCATAGAACCTAAAAATAAGTGATTTATTCCAGGACTATGTGGGTACTGATTCATTTGGAAGAGATGCAGCCTCATCCTGGACTTCTGAGGGTAAAAGAGAAATACTTAGAGGAAGATAAGATAAAGGTAGCTTGTGCCCAGGTTTATCAGTATCTTACAAAAGAAATGCAACATTTTTCACTACCCTAGTTCTAATCCCTTTTAACTCTTCACAAGTGTCCACTATGTGAATTTGGCATGTACCTTTCCAGTCTGTTTTTACACTTTATCATACATGTTTGTATTTATAATAATATATTTTATTGTTTTGAATATTTAAAAATGAATATAAATAGTAAACTGTAGACATTATTAGGTACATTTTACATATTTTATAAAATACTGTTTTTCAAACTGTTATTTTTACTTTACCTTTATTTATTGTGCCTTTGAAATAGAGATTTTACATTTTAATGTCAGCTTTATCAACATTTTAATTTATGATTTGCATTTTTGTTTTTATATTTTAGAAGTTTGCTGTACCTTAGAATAGGATATTCAACTTAAAATCTTAACTGTATAGTTTTTACATATACTTATTTGTATTATCTATTACTGTACTATGTAACAAATTACCCCAAACTTGAGGCTGAAAACAACAAGCATTTTTTACCTCTCAGTGGGTCAGCTGTCCAAGAATGGCTTAGAAAAGTGATTGTGCCTTAGGTTCTCTCACAAGCCTGCAGTGACGGTGTGGGCTGGAGCCTCGGTCATCTCGTGGCTTGCCTGGGAATGGGGCGGGGGGAGGAGGGGATTTGCTTGTAGCTGGTAGCAGACCTTATTCCTTGCCACAAGGGCCTCTACCCAGAGCTGCTTTACTACATGATGCTGATTTCTCCCAGAGAGAGCAACCCAAGCAAGAGAGTATTCAAGACAGAAGTTACAGACTTTTTAAATAACCTAATATAAGAAATAACGTCCTCTCAATTCAGCTACATTTATTAGAAGTTTGTAAGTCTAGCTCATTCTCAAGGGGAAGGAATCACACAAGAGCATGAGTATTAGGAGACAGGGATCACTGAGGGCCATCTTAAGACTGGTTATCACATTATTCTAACAGCCCAAATGGAAAAAATAAGTAATTATAAAAGGAAATATAATTTTAAATGGCATTATTCACAAATATAGCATGTGCTAATTTCTGTTTATAAAATGGTAAATTTATTATTAAAATCCTATGTATGTAAATACCAGTTGACATGCATAAATGTAGTATTTACTCATTTACTTAACATAATATGGTATGTTGGCTAAATATTACCATCAACTTTTAAATTTACTTGCTTGTACACTTTGTTTTAATAAGTCTTAATTGCTGTATTCTTTATTAAAGTTGTGTAATGAAAGTATAGATTCTGATGTAGTCACCACCAAGTTATTTTTAATGTAGAACCCAGAAAGGAGAGATACCTGATATAATATCCGTAGTTGGTTTTGGCCACAGGGAGTAGAGCTGTGGTGATGGAGTGTCAGTACGGGCCCAGGAGAAGAGGCTTCCAGCTAAAGAAGATCAGTGAGCAGGAAAGCAGGCCTTGTCACCTCTTCAAAGCCACCTGTCCAGCCCGGTAAGCTTTCCTTTCTTATTAAGTACTTATTTTTGATAGCTAATAATCACTTTTTAAAGTTTTAGCAGCTCCCAAAAATATACAGTGATATCTAACTTTCTTCTTACCCCTGCTCCCTTCTCCCTTTTTAAAGCAGCAACTCTTACCAGTTTCTTGAATAACCTTCCAAAGTTAATTCAGTGTATATGAATATATGTGTGTGTGTATTCTACTTTACTCTCATAAATGTTAAATATCTCAGTAAAGCTTACTAATATTTTCTGTTTTTAAATTAGGTAGGAGTATTTCTTCTTTTCTTCTATAAATTCACATTAATTTATTTTCATTCTGAATGCCTATTGTGATTGTTTATCGCCTTTATTAAGCTATTATGCTTCAGACTAGTTTGAATGTAATGACATATACTTCACACACTTTGCTTTTCTTCATTCCAAATATATCTCTAAGCTGCCATATCTGTATATAAAAGCTCTGGTTATTTCTTTCAAAAAATTTTTGTTTAATTTTAAAATTGAGATATAATTGACATATAACATATTAGTTTCATGGCTTCTTCTTTTTAATAGCCATATAATAGTCTCTTTATAGATAAACTGGAGGCCGCTACATGAAATTTGTGCACGGGGTGGGAGGGGTGTCTCAGCCTAGTCTGCACCATCTCCAATCTGGGATCCCTCTCACAATCCAGGACTGCTGGCTCCCAACCACTCACTTGCCTGCCTGCCTGATTGCCCCTAACTGCTTCTGCCTGCCAGCCTGATCACCCCTAACCACTTCCCTGCCAGCCTTATCAACACCTAACTGCTCCCCTGCCATCCCAATTACCCCTAACTGCCCTCCCCTGCTGACTTGGTCTCCCCCAATACCCTACCCTGCAGGCCTGGTCACCCCCAAATGCCCTCTCCTGATAACCTGGTTGCCCCCAAATACCCTCTCCTACAGGCCTG
>PVJN01008627.1:0-64244 GCA_004026805.1 Lasiurus borealis | reverse complement strand
AATTAAAAAATCCGAACAGTATCTCATTCAACTTCGGAGGAGGACTGTAATGATGAAAAAAGCCACTGTTATAAGCGAGGTGATCCTCTGTTTACAAAAGAATCTTTTACTAATATAAAGGCTCCCTTTACGTTATATATATATATATATATATATATATATATATATATTTTTTTAAGTTATATTTTTAGACATTTCACCCAAACTTAATTTTTCCTTTCTCTTCTCCCTGCCCCCATATTGCATCAAGTGGGGAGAGTTTCCACAGCCTGGTGGGAGCCCCTGCAGCTGTGTGCCAGGGGCACAGTGAGGCTGGCACACTGGGCAGCCACAGCGACTTCCTCTCTGTAGCCGGGGGTCGCTGCCAGCCTTGCCTCCATGTCACTGCTCCGTGGCCACGCCAGACCCATCAGAAAACACTTCCGCTATCAGCCCCAGGAAAGCATGCCAACATTTCTGCTCTGACGTTATATGTGAGGTGATTCAGGGAGCCCCGGTGTTTCATCCTTGACTGACCTGCCAAAAAAGTGCACGGGTGGTAGTTTCTAGAAGCACAGAAAGCCAGGGGTGTGCCCCGGGCTGCGCGTCTGCACAGCAGGGTGGCACCTGCAGGAGGAAGGGGGCATGACCCCGCTCCAGGGTCAGCTCAAGCACGTGGCCTCGTGGCTCCTGTGAGAGGCACAGACGCGTCCATGCAGGGTCCCCGCTGTCCACCGTGGTGTCCGCCCAGAGGGAGGTGCGGGGGAGCAGACAGCCCCAGACCTGGGGAGAGAGGGGGCGCTGCTTTCTGCTTCCGGGCAGGTCCCTCGGAAACACCGCAGTGGAACTGACCACTCTGCTTGCTGAGATCTCCTGGGACTGAGCTGGCCACCGCCGGCCTTGGTCCTTCAGTGCTAGAACGAGTGTGGTTTGCCAAATCCGGTTTGGCTCAGTGGAGAGAGCATCGGCCTGCAGACTGAAAGGTCCCAGGTTCCATTTCAGTCAAGGGCACGTACCTTGGTTGTGGGCACATCCCCAGTAGAGGGTGTGCAGGAGGCAGCTGATCGATGTTTCTCTCTCATCCATGTTTCTGGCTCTCTGTCCGTCTCTCCTTCCTCTCTGTAAAAAATCAATAAAGTATATAAAAACATACACACATACACACAAAAACGGGTGTGCTGGCCTCCAATACCAGTCGCACCTCCAGAGAGACCACGGGAGGTACGCTTCTCCCCTCCCCTACCCCCCCAGCTGGGCTAGATTATCCCCAGGACAGGCAGCTCAGAACACAACCAGGAGTGCACACACCGTGAGCAGCTCTCCTGGCTGGAAACTGGCTCCTTGTATGTATTGTCTGCTAGTCCTCCTCCTACAGTGACCCTCCCCCGGGCACCTGTTCCACCCACTGCTCCCCCAGACAGCCAGGCTGAAGGTTAGCTGAACTCTTGATACTTCCCTTCCCATTGCTTTTCTGAGGCTGCATAACAAATGACCGGAAGCGGGGTGCCTTAAAATGACAGACATTGCTCTCTCACGGTTGGAGAAGCCAGGGTCGGAAATCGGGGTGCGGGCGAACTGGCGCTGCCTCTGGAGGCTCCAGGGAAGGGTTCGTCCATTCCTCTTCCAGCTCCTGGTGGTGGCGGGCGCCTCCGACTTGGGGTCCCAGCTGTCTGCTCCATCTTCAGTGTCTTCTGTCTCTTAGAAAGACACCTGTCATTGGGCTGATCTCAGGATCCTTAATCACCTCTGCAAAGACCCTTTTCCAAGGGCCATTCCCGGTGCTTGGGAACCTGGGTGTGGGTGTGTCTTTGGGGGCCACCTTCAGCCCATGGCCCCTTTTATGGGCCAGATGAGCTGTACGGATTAGTCCTGCCTGGAGCAGGTTCTCTGTGGTGAGCTTCAGGCATGTCCCCAAGAGTAAACATCTGGCAATACGTTTCCAGCTGTGTGACCTTGTGCAAGTTACCTAACCTCTTGGGACCTCCCTTTTTTCACCTGTAAGTAGGAATAGTAACAATCGTAATTATTAATAGTAATAATAATAATAATCCTTTGATGTGAGGATTAAGCAAATTCACGTAAGGAATAATGCCTTGAGTACTACTGTCTGGCACATAGCAAGCCTTCTTTAAATATTAGCTCTTCTGCCGAAACCGGTTTGGCTCAGTGGATAGAGCGTTGGCCTGCAGACTGAAAGGTCCCAGGTTCGATTCCGGTCAAGGGCATGTACCTTGGTGGCGGGCACATCCCCAGTAGGGGGCGTGCTGAAGGCGGCTGATGGATGTCTCTCTCTCATCGATGTTTCTAACTTTCTATCCCTCCCCCTTCCTCTCTGCGAAAAATCAATAAAATATATTAAAAAATATATATATTAGCTCTTGTGACGGTGGTTATCATGGTACCCTAATCACACTGGAACCTACCCCCAGACAACAAGACTTTCCTAGACCACCCCATTTACTTATTTATGTATTTTGCAATGTTTTTAAATTTTATTTTTTTAAAATTATAGTTTGCATTCAGTGTGATTTTGTATTAGTTTCAGGTGTACAGCAGAGTGATTAGACAATCATATACTTAACAAGATGCCCCCATTTCCCCCAATATTTCAGGTACCCACCTGGCACCATACATAGCTATCACAATATTATTCGTTACTAGAGGCCCAGTGCATGAAATTTGTGCACGAGTAGGGTCTCTAGTGGTTGCTGGCTGGGGCCTCCCTTCCCCAGGCTGCCTGCCACCATGGCACCATGCTGGCCAGGGCAGGGCTGGCTGGCGGGAGGGGCTGCGGGCAGTTGGCCAGCCAGCCCCACCCCTTGGTCAAACTCCCAAACTCCTGGTGGAGGGGGCAATTTGCATACGAAAGCTTTTATTATATAGGATACTCCCTAGGCTGTCCTTGACATCCCTGTGACTATTCTTTAACCACCAATGTGGGCTTCTTCATTCCTTCACCTTTTTCACCCAGCTCCCTAAACTTCCTCCTCTCTGGCAACCATCAGTCTGTCCTCTGTGTCTGTGAGCCTGGACCACTCACCTACATTCAGTGTACAGTGGTACCTCGAGATACGAGTGCCCTAACATACGAGATTTTTGAGATACGAGCCATGGAGCGAGTGATTTTTGCTTTGAAATACGAGCAGCATTTGAGATACAAGTAATTGTGGGGATCGGCCAGCTGCATACGACCCACCTCGACTCGAGCATCTCATAGTTTCCCATGCCTCAAGGTTACGGAATGAATTAAACTCATATCTTGAGGTACCACTGTATATTCTTTTAGTGTGCTGGCCTTTTATGTCACAACTTCTTGGCTAAGTCCAAATACAGCTTGGAATACGTTGCTGTGTGACCTTGGGCAAGTTCCTTAACCTCTCTGAGCCTGGAAGGGCCCGCTCAAAAATGAAAAGGGGTCGGTCCTATGGCATCTGGTTGACATCAGTCTCCGCTGGCCGCCCCGGGAGAAAACAGCGTGTTACGGTCTGCTGCTGCTCCACACACCCCGGTGGCCTCTCCCTTCCCCGCGTGTGCTTTACGGCGGCTTGGTCTCCGCCCGCTGCCAGCCCTCGTCGGCCTGTGGTGAATGGCTCGCTGTTAGTTTTAGTCCGTTTCCACCTCCGGGCCCAATTTTTCTTCCATTTCGGGAAGCGATAAGGCCGCGCGATCCAGATTGCAGCCCCAGACCATATGTTTGGGGAGAAAGCGCGCTCGCTATCTCATCAGTCGGTGGCTGTGCAGTTAGCTCCAAGGTTCCCGGGTAAATTCTAAGTCCGTGAGCTTAGCGCACCTGCTCTTTCCTTAACACACTGCATCATTCCCTCGGAGGTCTGTCGTGGTGGGTAGCTACCGGATCAGAAGTCCTGGGGTAGCTAACGTATCTGTAACAGTAGCCACCCTCACAGAGAGCATCCTCCCTGCCAGGCGCTGCTCTCAGCACTTTCTGTTTCCTCCTTATGAAGAAGGGCCTGCGACACTCTCTCCAGGTCACACACCAGGAAAGAAATGAGTTCCAGGGAGTTCCAGCAGCTTCTCTCCCTCGACCACCCAGTCAGTGGATTTGAACCTGGGTATCGGAGTTCCGCAGCCCTGTTCTGACACACCACCCAGCCCCTCAGTAATTAATGGCTGCAACCATTTCCAGGAGGCACCGTCCTGCCAGTGTTTTATGGAATCCAGTGAACATGGAGTGGCTTTTCCTGTTGACTGAGGGACCTGTCCGCCTTGGCTAGCAGATGGGGGTGTTTCCTTTGCCCCCTGGCTGAGACTGTTGTCAGGGGAAGAGAATTCCCTGAGGCCCCCAGGGGAGGATGGGGTTCCGTAGAAAGCTTTATTGATGATGTACAATTAAGGGGGTTCGTCTTCAAGGTCCCCTCTCTGTCTGTGCACCCTGGAAGAAGTCCAGTCTTGTCTTCAGCAGGGCTAGAATGGAAAGCAGGGTTCAGAGTTTTGAAGTCCGCTCCGGGCCTGCCCCTGGCTGGCGTGGCTTGCGTTCCCAGCTGCAGTCTGTTAGGTGTGGGGTCTTAAGGTCCCATGGCAGGCGGGCGCAGGGTCACAGAGAGAGAGAGAGGAAAGGGGAACCAGAAGGCGAGAGAGAGGGAAATCTTGGTGTGGGAGTTTTAAGCTTTTCAGAGTTCATGTGCTTGCAGTGGCTTCAGCCTCCTAGCCAACCTGTTGTCCCCCAGGCTAGAGTGATAGGCGCCTCCCCTGTGGCACCCCGACTTTTCCTGCACGTGTGCCCATCCCCTCCTTTGTCTGGTCCCTTCCCCCAGCGATCTTAGGGGAATGGACCAATGGTGTCTTCGGGTGTGAAGCTGTAGCTTCCTGGTGATGCTACCCAGATGACCATGCTTATAATGTCTGGCCTTCCCTTTGCTCCCTCTTTTTTCTCCTCCTCCTCCTCCTACTCCTCCTCTTTAGTCTCCTTCTTCTTCTCCTTATTGTTACTATTAATTTTATAATGCATTTTTCTGTTCATTTATTTTTTAATCCTCACCCAAGGATTTTATTAATGTGAGAGAAACACATGGATTGGTTGCCTCCAGTATGTGCCTCATCCAGGTCCCTGGGCCAAGGAGGAGCCTGCAACCAAGATATATGCCCTTGACTGGAATCAAACCTGGTGCCCTTCAGTCCACATGCCGGCGCTCTATCCACTGAGCCAAACCAGCTAGGGCTCTTCTTATTATTAATACAGTGGTACCTCGAGATATGAGTTTAATTTGTTCCGTAACCTTGAGGCGTGGGAAACTATGAGACGCTTGAGTCGCGGTAAACTGGTGGGTCGTGTGCAGCTGGCCGATCCGCAAGATTATTCCTATCTCAAATGTTGCTCGTATTTCAAAGCAAAAATCGATTGCTCGACGGCTCGTATCTCAAAAATCTCGTATGTTAGGGCACTCGTATCTTGAGGTACCACTGTATTAGCTAACAGCGGTAACAAAACTAGTGCCAATTTTTGTCTTATTGGTTTTCCCATCTAGGATATAATGCCCTCATCTTCTTAACCTGTGCGTGGTATCAAAATACCGTCTTTCGAACCCGGATGCTTGTGACTGAGCCTCACTTTTCTGGGGTTAATAGCATTGCACACATTAAGTGTGCTCATATACATGAAGTGTCAGGCACAATCACATGTCTCAATACATGGTAACTTGGAAAGTAAAATATAAGATGCCTTGTGTTTGTCTAAAGAAAGGCTCTGTATAACTCTCAAGCTATAATTTTTTTTTTTTTACTATATTTCGTTTCCTCAGATAAATCTAGGTTAGATAACTGTAGTACCACACGTGTGTTTGGTAGAGAACACGCTAATATTGAAATATCCTGGCCAAAGAGTTGAGCCAGAAATAGATGAGGCTGCGCATCATCGTTTAATAACTTACCATCGAAAGAGGCCTAATTAAGAAACTATAACAGGCCCAGACCGGTTTGGGTCAGTGGATAGCGCGTCGGCTTGCAGACTGAAAGGTCCCAGGTTCGATTCTGGTCGGGGGCATGTACCTTGCTTGTGGGCACATCTTCAGTGTGGGGCAGGAGGCGGCTGATAGATATCTCTCTCTCATCAATGTTTTTGACTTTCTATCCCTCTCCCTTCCTCTCTGTAAAAAATCAATAAAATATATTTTTAAAAAAGAAAGAAACTATAACAGACATCAGTTGCGTCAGGTCCAGGAGGATCTCCCCGTCTCGAGATCCTTCACTCACACCCCCCTGCCAGGTGCCCTTCTGCAGGGGCAGGTCCCGCAGGTACAGGTTCCCGGGATTGGGCTGGTTCACTCTGCCAAGCACCGATGCACGTTCGCCCTTTGGCACGGACCACGCGCTCATTTCTCGGGGTGCTGCTTGGCGTGGCGTTGGCTTGGGGGCCGGGCAGGCCTAATCCCAGTCTCAGCTCCCCCTGCCCCCGGGGGAATTTCACATCTCAGCGCCACTTTCTCCTCCCCTCCTGGGAAAAACAGAGGCTTCAGTGCCCGTTCTGCAGGGCAGGGCTGTCGGGAGCACCACATGAAGTAATGCGTGCGGAGCGCCGGGCCTAATTGGCTCTCCAAAATGGGAACCATTCTTCTCCGCGACGGTTACTTTTAAATTATTTTTAATGCTCCCGTAACAACAAACAGAGCCCAGTGTCTTGGCGAAAACGAACAAGGGTGCTAGCGTGCAGGGCGGGGGTTTCTAATAATGGCCCGCCCCGGGAAGAGGGCCCCGGCCCCCGTTCCAGCCGCCGGGCGGGCCGGGCGCGGCGGGGACAAAGGCGGCATTCAGCGGCCGGCTGATAGGTGTGGACCGCGGGGAAGCGGGTAAGATTGGCTTGTCAAACAGCCTTTTGTTGCGAAGGCTGCGGATCAAGGCGGCCTGCTGGACCCACGTTTATATTAAAAGGGGCGCAAGGTAGTTTATGGCCCCGACGGAGGCCCAGCGCCTAAATGGTCAGGCTGTTGGATCAGCCTTTCCCAGGTTCGCCGATGCTTCCAGGAGGAACTGGGTGTAAGTCTTTCAAGCTGCCCATTTGAAAGAGGGATCAACCAGTGGAGATTTGAGGGTGGTGGAGCAGACAACGAGAGAGAGAGAGAGAGAGAGAGAGAGAGAGAGAGAGCGAGCGCCGAAACCGGTTTGGCTCAGTGGATAGAGCAGTGGTTCTCAACCTTCCTAATGCTGCGACCTTTTAATACAGTCCCTCATGTTGTGGTGATCCCCAACCATAAAATTATTTTTGTCGCTACTTCATAACTGTAATTTGCTACTGTTATGAATCTTAATGTAAATATCTGTGTTTTCTGAGGGTCTTAGGAGACCCTGCTAGCTGTTCGAGACCCACAGGTTGAGAACCGCTGGGATAGAGCATCGGTCTGGGGACTGAAGGGTCCCAGGTTCGATTCCGGTCAAGGGCATGTATCCTGGTGGCGGGCACATCCCCAGTAGTGGGCGTGCAGGAGGCAGCTTATGGATGTCTCTCTCTCATCGATGTTTCTGGCTCTCTATCCCTCTCCTTTCCTCTCTGTAAGAAAATCAATAAAATATATTAATAGAGAGAGAGAGAGAGACACACACACACACACACACACACACACACACATCCGGTCCCTCAAAGCGGTCACCACAGTTCAGAGGCGGGGCCTGCCCTCCTTAGGGACCATGTTGCTGAGATGGGCAGCTGGCGATTGGGTGGTGAAGGAAAGATGGATGATTCGTCTTTCCCGAGGGGTCCTCCTTCCCCTTCCTGCCTCATCTCATCTCCCCCTGCCCTCCGGCCCTGCGAGCATCACACCTGCCAACCAGTTCCCACCACAGGACGTGGCCTTTGCTGGTCTTGCCCCTGGAACCTCCTTCCCCACAGATCGTCCTGTGGTTGGCTCCTTCTCGTCAAGTCGCAGATGAAAGCACCTCCCCCGAGAGTCTCCGGTACCCCCTTTTCCCTCCTCTCATCACTCCCGTAGCATCGCTCTGTTTTATCATCTTCAGAGCAGTTGCCACCGTCAGAAATGATCCTGCTCATATGTTGGTCTGTCCGGAGCCTCTCACCACTTCTGGAACGGGGTCTCTAAGGGAACAGGAAACTCAGCTCCTCTCCACTGCCATCGCCCCAGCACCAGGACTTGGCCCCGCACGTAGAGACATTTGCGACAGGAATCACTAACACCGAGAGTGTGTTTGTGCAACGTCCCTTTCTAAGGGCCTTACGTGCGTTCTTTCGTTCAGCTGCTCTCCACGAATCCATTTGACAGATGAGGAAACCGAGGTATAGTTAGATACCTGAAACAAAGATCATGACTTAACTAGTCAGCATACTTGAGATATTGCTGAATTAATTTAGCAACTATATCAGTTGTCATTGCTACAGTCATTCTGTGTAACAAGACATCCTGTTTCTTTATGCAAGTTGGCAAGGGTGTCACAGAGCAGAAAGAGCAAGGTGGGTTTTCTTAAAATTTTTAAACTGGGTGGGAGCTAGAGACTGCATTTGTATATATTGATTTTAGAGAGGAAGGGAAAGGGAAAGAAAGATAGAAACATTAATAAATGGGAGAGAATCCTTGATCAGCTGCCCCCTGCACACCCCCTACTGGGGATCAAGCCTGCAACCTGGGCATGAGCCCTGACCGGGAATAGAACTGTGACCTCCTGGCTCCTAGGTCGGCACCCAGCCACTGAGCCACGTAAACCAGGCCAGACTGCATTTTATATTTCCAGAGAATCGCAATGAAGACTCATCGAGCATCCATCCTGTGCCAGGCCATTCTGCCACCTTTTATTTTATTCTTATTTGTGATGTATTTTCTGCTGGGATCCAGCCTCCAGAGTTGGATACGTTTATTTCTAAATGCTCACAGCAGCCCTGAGAAGCACAGTGCCAGCCCCATTTCATCCGCGCACGAAGCAGAGAGGGGGGGAGGTGAAGGTACTTGGGCTCCCAATCTCAGTTCTATTTTTATGTCCACCGCGATTCTCCAGATAAAGGGCTCTTCCCGACAGAGAGCGCCCGGGACTCGGGAGCTTCTCCCGAAAAGCTGGCTGAGTGCGTGAATTCAGGGAGGAAGGACACCCAGGAAGCCGTGAGGGTGGGCATCGCTGCTCAGAGAGGAGCACATGGACAGAGAGATTTGGCTCAAGGTCACTTGGCCAGCAAACGAGTCAGGATTCCAACCCAGACACTTCCGGCCTCTCCAGCCCATGCTGTCTGGACCCAAATGTCTTCTGCACATTTAGACACACCCCCAGCCCCTGAGAGAAGCCAGGAGAGAGCAGGGTATATGCATTTGTAAGCCCCTCGAGGGGCAGAATCCCTACTCTCTCCAGACCAGAACTGCCGCTCGCCCCAAATGTCCCTCCCCAGACGCGGTCTCCTTCAAAGGAGGCTCGGGAGTGGGTGCTCTGCTCTGGCCTCGCCCTGCGCATGGCTCTGGGGGAGCGGGGCTGGGGACAGAGAGACCCTCCAAACAAAGCCCTCCCCGGGCAGCGAGGCCAGGCCCGTGGGGCATTCGGGCCGGGTCAGAATGTGGCCGCCGGGACGAAGGCTCAGAGACCCCTAGGCCCCACCCTGTGGAAAGTCTTAGAAAATCTGAATTTGCTTCCATAAGTACCTCCAGAATCACTGTGGGCTCTTCACCCGCTGACCAGCTCCTTCCAGGAGGCAGCGCGGGCTGCAGGACGGGGTGGGGGGGCTCGCCCCAACCTCTCTGTTGTGGTGTGTGTGACCCCCTCGCCCCCCAACACACACACACATACACAAACACATATGCACCATCCCAGTTAGCTGCTGGCCGCCCTTCACCTGGGAGCGGGAGGGCTTCAGTGACGGTTGGTAAAGCCCCACCCAGCCACCTGCTCTGGTCTGAATGCCTCGCATCTTATCCTCTTCATCCACTCGCCCAGCATCCCGGCTCCTCCTAGGAGCCAGGTTTCCGCTGGGCCCCAGGGTAGAGGGGTGCGCGGTACCACTGTGGTCCTTGTTCTCACATCAAATACTTTCCAGTCGGGGAAGACAGCGGTGCCCAGCAGATTAATGGGGAAATGCCAGGTAGCAGAATGCAATGATAAAGCAAAGGAAGGTGATGGGGCCGTGGAGGAGGGTAAGGAAGGCCTCACCAGGGCAGGGATGTCTGTGCCGTGAGCTGGGAATGGGAGGAAGGAAGCGGCTGTGCGCACATTCAGGGAAGATGTCCAGGCAGAGGGAAGGAAGGAAAAGTTAAAAGCCCTCCCCCACCCTCCCACCTCCCGGTGGAAGCCAGAGTCTTGGTGTAAAGAACCCCAAACGGAGTGCAGTTCCGCTGTGGGGATTGCTGGGAAAGGCTGGGAGAGGGGGGGCAGGCAGGCAGGCAGGCAGGCGGGGCCAATCCCCGGGGCCCGGTCAGGCCACGGGAATAGGGGTGTGTGTGCTAGGAAGCACCGTCGCTGTGGACCGCTGGGCAGAGTATGGAGCCTCGCCCTGGTGCCCGCTCCTGCGAGGGTGTGTTTCTGCTTGTGGAGACCAGGATCCGCTCCTGTCCCTGGGAGCGTCCCTGGCCGTCATTAAACCCCTCCCACCCCCCTCTGCTCTGGTCCACGCTGCAGGCTAACTCTGAAGTCTCTCAGTCACTCCAACCACTCACATACCTGCACTCCCCCACGTTCCTGATGAAGGCGAGGGTTTGGGTGGGAGGCGCGTGGGTGTCAGGGTCAGACAAGTCCACGTTCAAATGTCCAGCTTGCTACTTAGTGGCCGGGGGATCTGGGACAAGAGCCTTAAGGTTTCTGAGCCTCGGGAACCATGGGGATAGGTAATACCTACCTGGAAAGGTTGCTATGAGGATTCATTGGGAAAGTAAATGGAAACATCACAGTGGTTCTCACCCTTTCTAATGCCGCGACCCTTTAATACAGTTCCTCATGTTGTAGTGACCCCCAACCATACTGCATCACTGTAATTTTGCTATTGTTAAGAATTATAATGTAAATACCTATTTTCCCATGGTCTTAGGCAACTCCTGTGAAAGTGTTCAACTCCCAAAGGGGTCGCGACCCACAGGTCGAGAACCGCTGATCTAGCACAAAGTGCAGTGCTTGGCCACTCTCGAGGTTCCTTCCCTCCCCGTCTGTGATGTAGCCCTGGGAGGCCGAGGGATAGAACTCCAGCAGCACACCCCTGAACCCCACTGAGAGCCAGGGCCCACGTGGGCGTGCACATTGCCATCTGCATTGTAGTGTACATAGCGAGGGATCCCCGACAGAAAGGAACGAGGTGCTGATTCCTGCCGCGCTCTGTAGGTGACCCTCAGAAACACGGTGCTCCGTGAGAGACGCCCGTTACAAAAGGCCGTGTATCCTACCGTTTCGTTTCATGTCTGTGAAACCTCCAACTTCATAGAGCCAGCCAGGAAACGAGCCTGGAAATAAATGATGGAGGAGCAAGGACACGTGGCTGAACCAGGACGAGTGAGGGGGGGGTCTTGGGGGGTGGGGTTCCCCAGCCCCAAGGTGAGGGCATCATTGACCAGGAAGGACTCCCTCCTGCAAAACTGTGCCCAGACCCCCGGGGGTGGCTCCTGCCCGAACGAGCCTTTCCTCGCTTCCTTCCTTGAGGGATTGCAGACCAAACAGGAACGGGTAGGAAGTACAGGGCGGAAGGGAGGGGGGGGCGACAGGTAGGAGAACAGGTGAGCAGGTGCGTGGCGTCAGCCTGGGGCAGTGAAAAGAGCACGGGTCTCGAGCGTCAGAGCTCCTCAGCCTGTTCCATGGAGCCCAGTCCTGTCGTGGGGAAGAGAGAAGGATGAACCCCGCACGCCCTCACCCCTACCCCTACCCCCACCCCCCGGCTCCCAGGGCCCCGGGAAGGCTCGGAAGAAGAGCCAGCACCTTGGCTCGGCCCAGGTGCCCCGCAGCTGTCGGGAATTGCTGTCTGTGGAGCCGGCCGCTGCCCCCCGAGGCGCCTGCAGGCCCCCAGCGGCAGATAGATCGCGATTAAAGTGCGGGAGCAAGTCGGAATCTCAGCAAACGCCTCGAAGCCATGATCCGTTGGAACTCCTCCAGCAAACGGCATGGTTTTTCCTCTCCTCTGCTCCCGGGCGATCTGTCTCACGTTGGGGGTTGCCAGGAGTTTAGGGCTGCGCGATTGTCTTATCCATCCACGTGGTCGGCGTTATTTTCTGCGAAGATGAACCTGCAGAGCCTCGTCTGTCTGATTGCTCCAGAAGCGTTAGGTGTCAGGCTCCTCAAAACTCTTAATGTGTCGCCCCCGCAAAGGGCCGAGGGGGCATGTGAGCGCACGCTTTTGATCAGTTGGCGGCTTGAAAACTCGGGGTTTCTATCCCTTTAGATTTAGATGTAAGCAAACTAGTTTGTTTGGGATAAACAACCTCCACTTTAGGACTCTTAAGGCCTATGCTTGTGACTTAGACTTGCTTTGTACTGAGGAAAATTAAGCTTATTATTTATCACCCAGTGATGAAGTATGAAGACTTTTTTCCCCATTTTTATTTTGTTGTGTCTACTCTTGTGTGTGTGTGTGTGTGTGAGAGAGAGAGAGAAAGAGAGAGAGAGAGAGAGAGAGAGAGAGAGAGAGAGAGAGAGAGAATGTAAATTGACTTCCCAGAGGAAGGGAGAAGGAGAGAGAAATACTAGTAGAAACATCAATGATGAGAGAGGATCATTGATCAGCTGCCTCCTGCACGCCCCCCACTGCGGATCGAACTGTGCCCTGACTGGGAATGGAATGGAACCGTGACCTCCTGGTTCATAGGTTGGCGCTCATCCACCGAGCCACGCCGGCCAGGTTTTTTTTCCATTTTTAAGCATGGATCATGAAGGCGTAATGCAGTGGTTCTCAACCTTCCTAATGCCGCGACCCTTTAATACAGTTCCCCATGTTGTGGTCACCCCCAACCATAAAATTATTTCCGTTGCTACTTCCTAACAGTAATTTTGCTACTGTTGTGAATCATAATGTAAATATCTGTGTTTTCTGATGGTTTTAGGCGACCCCTGTGATGGGGTCGATGGACCCCAAAGGGGTCACGACCCACAGGTTGAGAACCCCTGACGTAATGTATGAGTCACTGACCAGGGACTCAACTACCCGTTAGTGGTATGACGTCTGGGCTACCTGAGCTCCAAGTTCATCGCGAGGTGAGCCCCGCCACAGGCCATGTATGCGCGTCCCTGGCGTAGAAGGACTGAGTGAATGCTACTAGGTCGCACTGTCGCTGTGGTTGGGCCGATGAAGGGTTCTGTGTGAGAGATTGGGCCCGGGCTCCTGTCGGGGCCAAGTTCGATGACAGCAGCAGCTCCTGGCCCTGCGGGAGCTGGGCACTTGCTCTCAGACTGTGCACCCCGAGACGGTAATCGTCTGACACCGTTCTCCCGTGCTACTCCCGGCCGTCTCCGGCAGACAGTCCCGGGTTTCCTGATGGTCCAGAAATTCTTTAAAGCTTTTCTACACAGTGATTCACAGGGTTGACCTGACTTTTCCTGACCATCAAGTGGACAGCCACTCACCTTCTCGTGCTGTGGCACAGGGCTCGGCTGGCTGTCTCTGGACGACAGACTATGGGACAGACACACTCTAAGAGGCAATCCTCTGTGTGTCGCTGCTCTCCCAGGTGCAGGGGACACCACAACCAGTGCCGGTTGGTGATTGCCGTCAGCGAGGGCAGGAGACTGGTTCTGCTCAGGCAGTTCCTCTGTGCCACTCTCCATGGGCTCTTTACCCAGGACTTCCGGTTTTCCGAACAATGCTTGCCACTGTGGACACTCTCAAAAGGAAGGAGGCTTGAGCTATTTTTGCTAGTGTTGATCTTGGTGGGTTTTGTTTTGTTTTTTTAAGGTTTTATATTGTGAGTCGGTTTTCCTGCCTCTCTGCTGGGGTTGGTCTGGCAGTCGTTGGTATTGGTCCCCACTTGCAAGGCACGTGGCCTCCTCCTGTGTAAATGCCACAAACCCACAGGTAACCAAGCAACCTCTCTGGCCTTTGCCGGGGACTGCGCAGGGTTGCCATGGGCCAGTTTTCAGGAGCTGCTCCGGGAAGCCCACAGGGGGCTCGCCAGCACTTCCTGGGTCACATGCAAGTGCCTTAAGCATGGTCTTCTTCTCAGGTGGGCTTTCAAGCCCATGGCTGTTGACCGGATTCCTGAAAGCACCTTGGCCTGTTAGTGGCACTAAGTACAGTGGTACCTCGAGATATGAGTTTAATGCGTTCCGCAACCTTGAGGCGTGGGAAACTATGAGACGCTTGAGTCGCTGTAAACTGGTGGGTCGTGTGCAGCCGGCCGATCCGCGCGATTACTCTTATCTCAAATGTTGCTCGTATTTCAAAGCAAAAATAGCTCGCTCGACGGCTCGTATCTCAAAAATCTCATATGTTAGGGCACTCGTATCTCGAGGTGCCGCTGTAAATGTATATAAACCTTAGCACAGCACAGCAGTGGTGATAACTAATAGTCATGGCTCACATTTAGTGAGCACTAACTGTGTATGCACTTATGCCATGCTGAATGAATGCTTTACCTGGATTATCTTATCTCACCTCGAATCGCCCCATTAAATAGATGCTGTGACCATCCCCATTTTTCAGATGAAGAAACTGAGGCCAGGGAGCTTACCAACTTGCCCACAGTCACAGCTGCAGAGCCAGGGGCAAGGAAGGGTTGGACCCCAGGGTGGTCTTCAGACATCTTCTGGGAAGTGAACAGGTGCTTGGCACGGAGGAGGTGGAAAGAAAGAGGCCAAGGTCCGCTTCGTTCAGGTTTCCTTGTAAAGAAATGGCCTGTTCTGCCCAGAATGATTATCTTGCAGATCACCTGTGGGGTCTGCTGTCCGCAGGCCTGACCGCGTCCCGTTTTGCTTCCTGCTCTTCGCCGCCGCCGTGCGGGGGGCAGTTCCTGTTCGTGCCTGAACCGGGCCATCGCGTGATCGTTTTCTGTGCGTCACCTCCCAGCACGACCTCACCTGGGCCTTGAAGTTCTGAGAACATACAGACGTGTCAAGGTGTGGGTGTTTGTTTTGGAAATTCCAGCCTGGGTCTTTGTTAGACGAGGGCCTTTTATTAAAGGGAAATAGCAGCCAATATCCGTGTCAAAATAAGCAAACGCTCCGAACAGTCATTCTATGAAAGGCGCAGTGCAAGTGGCATGCACACAGGGGGAAATGAGCACCCTCAGAGGTCTGTCATTGCCACCACAGTGAGAGGCCACGCTCCCCTGCAAAACAGCGAAATTGGAGCGAGTGACAGGACCAGGCTGTGCAGGAGCTGGAGCTCTCGTGCACTGCGGGGCAGGGCCTCGGGGTGTTGGGGGGTGGGTGGAGGGAAGGGGGGACGACGCAGGTGGGATCACAATTTAGATGGCCGTTGGGACCTGGTGGGCTTTAAGGCTGTCCCAGGAAGGAGAGCCATAGAGGCCTGCTGGTCCCAACCTGACACTTGGCAGATGAGATGTGAGCACTCAGGTGACCGCAGATCGGCTAGGTTTTAACTCCGGATGGAAATGTGCGTTAGAAAAGATGAACTCCGGATGGAAAGCGTGCGTTAGAAAAGATGGGTTTAGGAAAATGCCTGAGCTCTCGTCCTGGTCTGTGACTCAGTCCCTGTCCCTTTGAGCCCAGGGTGGGTGCCAAGGACCTCCTGCCCCAGGTGAAGGGGACCCTTGTGTGTGAGGTGTGCCCTGGGTCAGGCTGGGCAGCGCTACCTCCAAGCTCTGACTCGGAGGGGAGGGGAGCGGAGCCTGGCCAAGGTTCTTTTCGGTGCATTCCTTCACCAGCCTTTGAGCGCTCCCTGCAATTACTTACACAACACGTGGTATACCCTGTTTCCCCGAAAATAAGGCAGTGTCTTATATTAATTTTTGCTCCCAAAGATCCGCCAGGTCTTATTTTCAGGAGATGTCTTATTTTTCCATGAAGAACAATACGGTACACATTTATTGTTGAACAAAAAAAAAAGGAAATTTATTACCTGTAGACGGTACAGTAGTAGTTGTCATCACAAACCAGCTCACTGATTGGCCGCAGCACAGCCGGAGCTGTTCAGGCAGTGTGAGGTCTCTTTAAATCAGGAGTCAGATGCCTGACGGTAGCTTCAGGGGCCTTATATTCTGGGGAGGCCTTATGTTCGGGGGAGGTCTTATTTTCGGGGGAATGCCTTATTTTCGGGGGAATGCCTTATATTACAGTAAGATGCAAAACTGGAAGTAGGTCTTATTTTCCAGGGATGTCTTAAATTGGGGAAACAGGGTAGTAACTGCATTTATCGGATGCTGCCCTGTGCCAGGCACTGTGTTAGGTGCTGTCTTAAATAGCACCCAAGACATCCTGGGTCCCTGTCCAAGGCTAGAGACTGGGTGGGAGAGGCATCTGGCATTTAACACAGGGGAGAGGTGAGGGCTGCCCTGGGGGAGGCAGAGTACCCCCATACTCGCCCCCACACATCCCCCACCTCAACCCAGGAGAAAAATCCAGCCCCCCCACCCCAACCCAGCTCTGCCCCTGCATGCCCTTTCCCCAGCCCTCTCTCCCGTGGTCTCTCTGTCCCTTTTTCTCTTTCCTATCCCCCTTCTACACTCTCTCTCTCTCTCTCTCTCTCTCTCTCACACACACACACACACGCACACCTCCTTTACAACATGCTAGTGTACGATTTTTTCATTTACAACCACTGTGCAAAAAAATCATAATTTAGATCAAAACTGGGCAGGCTCGAGGTGGAGAGCATTTTAATTTGTCTAATAGCAAGTGTCTAATAGCAGGTGGGCGAAGGCTCCGTGACCGCGGAGACGGAAACAGGAATTAGTCCCACGCAGCCACGGGGAATCAGTTGGGCGGAGAAAGGATTGAAAAGAAAGAGCCAGCGAGATTTCATTTTCATTCCAATAACGTGGCATCTGTAATAAGTGGGAGCCGGTTCCTAGCTCCCACCAAGGGGAGTAGTGGGAGGACTTGCATTCACGTGTTTGCAGGGTGCCCTTGAGGACCGGGGCCTTCCTGCAGGAGTCCATGTGGTGAGGGCTGCATCGTTTCGTTGTCATTCTTCCTCTCAGGGAGCCGAAATTGACGGGACTTGATGTTTTAGTTGTCTTCGCTCGGGAGGCAGTAAAAGTGATTTCTGACTCCAGCTCCTACGACAAATGGAAGCATGTAAACCAGCATCTGAGGCCTTCCTCTGGCCTGTGGAGAGAAAACAGTGAGACAGGGCCCGCATTAAAGGAGACAGGAATGAATGAATGAATGAATGAATGGACAGCAATTCATTGCCTGCAGTCCCTTTTGGAGAATTTCTCTAGAGCCATGGTTGGCAAACTGCAGCCTGCGAGCCACATGCGGCTCTTTGGCCCCTTGATTTTGGCTCTCCCACAAAATACCACGGCCTTCGCGAGTCTATTTTGAAGAAGTGGCGCTAGAAGAGGTTTAAGTGTACAAAATGTGCCTCTCAAAAGACATTTCAATCGTTGTCCTGTTGCTATTTGGCTCTGCAGACTAATGAGTTTGCCGACCACTGCTCTGGAGCATACAGAGGCCCACAGAGATCCTCACTGGGGCACTGCTTATACTAGGGAATTATTTGGATAGCCAAGTAAAAATTGTGTTATTCCAGATGATGAAATGCTCTGCCACAATTAGGAAGAGCAAGGTAGACCTAAGTCTCACAAAATAAATGCATCTCCTGTCGGTGAGGGAAATGGTGTGTAGCTAAAACATACTTTCAGTGCAAGACTGTCTATCTTCGAGCTTACAGCATGTTTTCTATGGGTTCGCTGACGATAGAGGTGTACAAACGTGTAGAAACTAGTCTGGGACGACTCTGATCCGACTGAAATCAGCAGCTGTAGGTAGAAAGGCAGAGAGGGGACCAGAAGGGACCAGTTACACCCACAGCATGAGCCTCGGTCCTCAGAGCGGGAAGCCCACACACTAAGGTGCTCCTGAGATGGTGCTGACCAGCTCTGGCCAGCCAGGCCTGGGGGAGGGGGTGGATAGAGGGGGCGGCTTTGTCCCCGCTCTGAAGTCAGGCGGGGTGTCTGCCTGCCTACTACGTACAGGACATTGCGTTAAGAACCAGGCACTGGCCGAAACCAGTTTGGCTCAGTGGATAGAGCGTCGGCCTGCAGACTGAAAGGTCCCAGGTTCGATTCTGGTCAAGGGCATGTACCTTGGTTGCGGGCACATCCCCAGTGGGGGGCGTGCAGGAGGCGGCTGGTCGATGTCTCTCTCTCATCGATGTTTCTGACTTTCTATTCCTCTCTGTAAAAAGTTAATAAAATATATTAAAAAAAAAAAAAAAAAGAACCAGGGACTGTGCGAGCAACACGACTAGCTAGCCCTTGAAAGAGCACCTGCCATTTACCAGATAGAGTTTTATGTCGATGAACTCCCTGACTCCTCGCCACAGATCGCTGGCGCAGGCACTGTCATTATTCCCATTGGACAGAGGAGGAAACTGAGGCCCCGAGCGGTAGAGTGACGCACCCATTGAAAGGGGAGGAGCTGAGATTTGAACCCCGAGCCCGTGCTGTGAAGCTGCGGTTCACTATGAGGATGGCGACAGGAATTATCCGCCAGGCGGGGCCGCTTTGGAAAGTGAAGGGCGGCATCGTTAACGTCTCCGCGGACCAAGGGGCACAGGCTGGTGCCGGCTCCATCAGCCAGGATGTTTGGTCACCTAAGCTGTCCTGGGACACCGAGCGGCCAGAGAAAGCTCTGGAAGGTGGGGTGGTCCTTGAGCCAGCTATTGGGGAGTTGCAACAGCACTGGGCGTTGGGGGAGGGACCTTTGGGGCTGGCTGAGCTGCCTTCGGATCCTAGAATCGCCATTTGAGGAGCGTGTGACGTTGAGTAAGTAACAGGACTTCTTGCGCTTCGGCTACCCATCTGTCAGTGGCGTGGTATCGCCCAGCCACCCACTTGCCAGGAGGAGTAGCTGGTGGGAAGGTGGACATTCAGTGTGCGCTGCTTGCGCGCTGGCTCTGGTGCTGAGGGCCTCAGCGCTCCCCTGGAGGGTGCCGTGAGGTGAAGGCCCGGACCAAGCAGACATTCCACGTGTGTTCCCAGACCTTAGGCGGTTTGGCTCCAGAATTATCCACAGCCTGAACCCCTGGACGCCTCTGCCCGTTAAGAGAAATAACATTCATAACAAAAACGCAGTTCTCAAAACCTCTGTGTATGTGTGCATGTGTGTGTGGTGCGTGGTGTGTGTGTGTGGTGTGTGTGTGTTTGTGGTGCATGTTGTGTGTGTGTGGAGCATGGTGTGTGTGTGGTGGTGCATGTTGTGTGTGTGTGATGAGTGGTGTGTGTGTGTGTGTGGTGTGTGTGGGAGGTGGTGCATGTTGTGTATGTGTGAGGTGTAGTGTGGGGGGCTATGGTGCATGGTGTGTATGTATGTGGGGTGTGTGGGGGGGGTGCATGGTGTGTGTGGCCTTGCGGTTCCACTTACTGCACAGGCATTTCCTGAGCACCTATCTGCACAAAGCTCTGGGGACATAAAGATGACTAAGTCACACTTCCTGGCTGCGAGAAGGCAGCTTCCAGGCAGATGCCTTTCTTGTTTCAGAACCCGTGATAAGAACGCTTCCTTGCTCGCAAGTCTCCCCACCCTGTGCTCTAACTTTAATTCTGTCTTTCTACTTTTTTATGCTGTGACCACGGAGCATGACCCTGGGGCAGGAGCTGGGGGTCGGAATCCATTGTGTAGAGGCAGCGCCCCGCGTTCTTCTCATGCACACCTGGTGCCACATGCTGAGGTGACATGGACGTGACCTGTCCTGGTCCGTGGGAACAGTGGGGCGGCTCAGGCAGAGCCAAGCAGGTGAATAACGTTATTGCAGGAGGATGTGCAGAGAGGACCCCCTGTCAATAAGTGATGTGACCCCCCCTCCCATGTTGGCAGGGGTGCGGGGCTGAGAGGGGGAAGCACAGGAGATGTGTTCTTTTGGACTTTGCCAAGCAGTTCTTTTTTATTTTTTTTTAAATATATTTTATTGATTTTTTACAGAGAGGAAGGGAGAGGGATAGAGAGATAGAATCACTAATGAGAAGAAAAATCAATCAGCTGCCTCCTGCACGCCCCCTACTGGGGATGTCCCCACAACCAAGTACACGCTCTTGACCAGAATCGAACCCAGGACCTTTCAGTCCGAAGGCCAATGCTCTATCCACTGAGCCAAACCTATTAGGGCGCCAAGCAGTTCTGAGAGTGCATGCTGCAGCCTTCGTTCCCAGGGGAGCCCCGAAGCTCGCCTGCCTGCTGCCCTACTGTGCGAGAGGCTTGGGGAACAGTTCCCCCTCTACCTTTCCTCTTTCTTTCTTTTCAGTTTAGGACATGTTTAAAGATGAAGGAAAGTGGAGCAAATGACATCATAAGCAGTCTTTGACACACTCATGTTCTTGCTCCCTCTGCCAGTGCTCCGGGCAGTGCTTGCTCAGGGCTGTGTGGTCATTTGAGGCTCAGCTTGGTTCTTAACCGAGGAGCCTTCCCCATGCTCCAAGATGGAGCTCACCTCTTCCTTTCTGTGCTCCGTTGGAGTTTGGGGCATCATTTTCTGTCTCACCAGCCATCTTTGTAGTCTCGGGGCTAAGGACGGTGTCTGGCCTGCAGAAGGTGCTTAATTAAAGGTTTGGTTTTTTAATGTATTTTTTTATTGGTTTTCAGAGAGGAAAGGAGAGGGAGAGAAAGATAGAAACACACACATATATATATAAAAGCCTAAGTGACCAAACAACCAGTTGACTGGTCACTCTGACACACACTGACCACCAGGGGGGCAGACACTCAACACAGAGCTGCCCCCTGGAGGTCAGTGCACTCCCAAAGCCAACTCCCATGGCCCCTCCTCCCACCAGCCAACCTCCTATGGCCCCAATTGCTGGCCAGGCCAAGGGAACCCACCTGTGCACGAATTTGTGCACCAGGCCTCTAAGTCAGAGATGAAAGAGAATCATTGATTGGCTGCCTCCTGCATGCCCCCTATTGGAGATGGAGCCCACAACCCACGCATGTGCCCTTGACCAAAATGGAACCCAGGACCTTCCAGTCCACAGTCCAATGCTCTATCCACTGAGCCAGTTAGGGCTTAATTAACGTTTTTGATGACTATCTCCCATCTTTTACTGCTGCACTTACCAGGTCAACAGAGGCAGCGTGACCACTTGACTGGCTGTTATCTGTTCAGGAACTGTTTCTGTTGAGCAAATTAGTGCCGTAGACATGACTGAAGGTTTGTTTAATCTTAACAAAAGTAATTGGTTTTTTAAAGAGTTGAACATAGTGATGAATGTACAGTCTTTATTTTTAATCAGGGCATCTTATCTAAAGCAAACATTCTCTACTTGTAAACTCTTGATTTGGCTCTCTATTTATAAAAATAGTTCAACTGAATGTAATCAACCGTCCTTTAATTCGGATTTTGCTAATTAAGATCAAGCTCTTCCAAATCCACAAGAGCTGGGGAAAGAGACTTACCGCCTGGCTGGCCAGCCAGCGTGTTTGTTACATGCACTAGATGACTGGCTGCCTTCTGTCAGCTCCCTGGCTCCAGCTGCACGGAATCCCCTGGAATACTAGTCACCATGCAGATTCCCAGGCCTGGCCTAAAGCTAATGAGTCCACTCCCTGGGTGGGGCCAGAAGTCTGCATTTCTAACAAGCTCTCTCTTTGACTCCATCTCACAGAGAGTGAGAACCATGGGCCTCGGTCTGTGCTGCCCAGTCTGGTGGGGAGTCATCACGTGTGCTGTCGGGCACCTGAAACGCAATCAGTCCACCCGGAGATGGGCTGGAGGTGAAAAAGACCACCGATGTCTAAGACCAAGTGCTCCCCAAGGGAAAATACCCCTTGTTAATATTTGTTAAATGCCGAGGACTTGTTAAAGCAATAGATTTAGGACCTGTTGAGCTAGATTATTCATTTCACCTGTTACTTTTAACTTTTTTTTTTATTGTAGCTGCTAGAGCGTTTTCCATATATGTTTTTGTTGATTTCATAAAGGAAAGGAGAGAGAGAAAGAAACATCAGTGATGAGAAAAGCATTGATTAGCTGCCTCCTGTATGCCCCCCACTGTGGATCCAGCCTTCAACCAGGGTATGTGCCCTGACCAGGAATCGAACCATGACTTCCTGGTTCCTAGATTGTTGCTCAACCACTGAACCACACCGGCCAGGCACTATGAGAGCATTTTAAATTACAAGTGTGACCTGCATTTTATCTCTATGGGATGGCACTGGTCTGGATTGTTGAGTCACTAAGAACATGGTGCTTATCTCCTGGTGAATTTCCAATAGTTGGTGTTTGCTAAATGTCCGTTGGATGGATGGATGGATGGATGGATGGATGGATGAATGCAGTTGATCAGTAACACATGACTTCCTGTTGCCTCCTGTGGGCCTCCGTGTTTTCATCTGTAAAATGGGCAGAGTCACCGGATCCCTGTTACCCGCTTCTGGTAGGATGTGGCCAGTGAATTAGGAGGAAGGGTCTTAGACCTCCACTAACAGTGACTGAGAAGCATTGTCGAGGGGGAGACGGGGGGACAGGAAACGGTGCCGCCGCTGCTTGCTGAGGTCAGAGGCCTCCCTGGGAGCCCCCCCTTCCTGTCATCTTCTGCCGCAGCCCTGTCCCAGGGCCCCTCTTGGTTTCCCTTGGAACCAGGAACCGCCCCGCCCCCTCTTGTGACCCGCGTTGCCCATCTTTCTTGCAGCTGAACCTACACAACTTCTGGAGTCTGTTATTCATTCTTATCCCGTTACCAGCGCCTGACTCAACTCTCAAAGTGCCAGATGAAACATCATGGGGTGCTTTTTTTATTTTTTCGAAACCCTCCCACACCGCTCTGAAGGTGGTGTATTCACGAGGCAGTTGGTGTGCAGAAGGCAAGCTCAGATCATCCGGCTCACATCCCATCCCCACGTATTTCTAGTTGTGTGACTTTGAGCCAGTGAGCCCAGTGCCTGAGTCTCCCCACCTGTAAAATGGGGATAACACTAGTAATAAACTCATATCCAATGGTACCTCAAGATATGAGTGCCCTAGCATACGAGATTTTTGAGATACGAGCCGTCGAGAGAGCGATTTTTGCTTTGAAATATGAGCAACATTTGAGATAGTAGTAATTGCGAGGATCGGCCAGCTGCACACGACCTACCAGTTTACCGTGACACAAGCGACTCATAGTTTCCCACGCCTCAAGGTTACGGAACGAATTAAACTCGTATCTTGAGGTACCACTGTATAGCCGAAACTGGTTCGGCTCAGTGGATAGAGCCTCAGCCTGCGGACTGAAAGGTCCCAGGTTCAATTCCGGTCACGGGCATGTATCTTGGTTTTGGGCACATCCCCAGTAGGGGGCATGCAGGAGGCTGCTGATCGATGTCTCTCTCTCTTCCATGTTTCTAACTCTCTACCTCTCCCTTCCTCTCTGTAAAAAACCCATAAAATATATTAAGAAAAATAAACTCATATGTAAGATGGAGAGAGTTACATGAGAATAATGTATCGCAATTAGCATGGTACCTGGCACCTGGTAACGTCTGGGTATGATTACTGATGATGTTATGACTGCAGTTTCAGACACGTTTATTCCGCACTCCGCGTGATGCCAGCTGTATCACGCAATATCCCCAAGAAGGGAAATTTCCCCCCTGAGAGCAGCTTTTATGGAAAACGGCCTAGTGAAAGGATTAAGGGTCTAAGCAGCCAGAAGATCCGGAACGGAAAAGTCCTAGGAACATAACAATGATACTAACTGCCTGCCATAGTCCGGTCCCAGGGCTGGGCCATGTTTGTGTCACACACGTGGTCCCTTTTCATCTTCACAGCCACGCCGTTCCCCCGGGTGTGGAAGCGGCGCCTCGAGAGGCGGAGTCCGGGGTGAACCTGCAGCTGTGAGGTCCAGACCCGAGCCGGCAAGCCCTCTGCTCTTCCTGCCGCCTCGTCGTTCCCTCTGGGGAGGTGCTGGGGCCAATCCCTTCCACGTGTCTGGAAGTCCTTTCCTTTAATAAAACACTTCCATCCCCAGCAGGATTGGAGCCCGGGCAAAACCGAATCCCTGAGGTTCAAACCAGAGGCCCTGCTTGCTGGGGAGAGGACCCCGGGGCCTGCTGCAGGGTGGGCTGTTCTCGAAGGGCTAGGGGGCGAGAGGGGGATGTCAGGTGATGATGAAAGCCGGATGGTGGGCTGGGCTGCCTGGGTGTGGGAAACCCCTGGACCCTGTAAGAATCAAGGCTGAGCCGAAACCGGTTTGGCTCAGTGGATAGAGCGTCAGCCTGTGGACTGAAAGGTCCCAGGTTCGATTCCGGTCAAGGGCATGTATCTTGGTTGCAGGCACATCCCCAGTAGGGGGCGTGCAGGAGGCAGCTGATAGATATCTCTTTCTCATCGATGTTTATAACTCTCTACCCCTCTCCCTTCCTCTCTGTAAAAAAATCAATAAAATATATATTTTTTAAAAAGAATCAAGGCTGAAGGTGCAGCGTTCTGGCACATTCGGCATGGAGCAGACCAGGGCGGTTGCTCCAGGTGAGAGTCCAGGATAGGAGGAAGTAAAGGATGGAGTCAGGAATGAGGAAGCTGGGTCCTGTCCCCCCAACCCCCAAGGCTGGCCAGTGTGTTCCGTTCCTGAGGGACTGAGAAGAGAAGGTGGAGCCTTATGCCCACCTGGGTGCTGGCACATGGAGGGACACAGTATGACCCCGTCCTGGGTTCTGGTAGTTCCCTAAGCTCACCTGGGTTTGGACTCAGCAGGCTCTCACATGTGGCAGCCAGGCTGGGCCCGGGAGGGCAGGACACTTGGTCACGTGGTCACCAAGGTCCCCTTGAAATCTGAAAGCCCGTCTTCATGGGAAGAGCAGGCCCAGAAGTCTGCCACCGCCTGTTTTCAGAGAACCTCCCTCCGTGTGCCTTGGGTAACCCCCGTCGTGTCTCATCCGCCTGGCCGTCTTCCAGGCTGTCCGCTGCCCGTCTCAGAGAAATCCTGAATGCCGCCCATTTCTGAGTGCTCGGTACATAACAGCAGCCCTCACCATGAGCAAGTCCTTTCTCTGTGACTTGCAGGCACATTCTCGGCCATGCCCCATGCTGTTTCACCAAATCGCCTGTGAGGCTGCACAGGAGCCCGGGTTGAGGATGCTGTCGTGGAGGGAGGCATGGAGAGGTCGAGTCCTTTGCCCAAAGCCCTGCATCTCTCGCAAGAGGGTCCCCAATCATGCATCTCTCGCGAGAAGGGCCCCCAATCATGCCCTGACTGTGCAGGTGAAGACGCAGACCCCTGGAGGACTGGACCGGGGGGTTCCTCAGGTCCCTTAGGAAGCATCCAGAAGGGAGCAGACAGTCCTCTGTCCCAGGTGGCTGACTGACCCACCCCAGCCCACCAGGCGGTCATCCCCCCCTGCCCTACTCCCTCAGCTCCTCCCCAGCCCTCCCCTCCTCCCGCCCCCCAGGCGGCGTCTAAAGCGCGCTGGAAACATTAGCTTGGCCCCGCTGCTCCTCTGAGCTGCTGTTGGCGCAGATCTAGTTTGGACTTTCCTCCAAGGCCAGACAGCAGGCCAGCCAGAGCCGATAATGGGTTCCAGCAGACTGGACGCTGTTCAGATCTCAGGCGAGCCTGGCACCGTATCCTCATGCATTAGCAGCTGTGGGGTGCTGCTCACACACACACACACACACACACACACACACACACACACACATGCGCGCGCAACCCAGGGAGTGTGGCCGCGAGGAGGTCTGGAGGGCTCAGCAGGCAGTGGTCAGGCTGACCTCCTGGCCCCTCGCCACCCCCCACACCCCCCTCTGGGACTAATAAAGGGAACCGCTAGCCCTCGGGCTCCCCTGACTTGCTGGTTGTCCTCATGATCTCCATGCCCGCTGGTTCGTGCGAACTGGCGAGGCCGGGAATGCCTTTTTCTTCCCTGCCGTGCCCGCTGGGCCTGCGCACGAGAGGGTTTGTGGAATGAAGCGTTTGAGATTCCCGTTCATAGTAGGTTCTGCTAGGACTCCAGGCCCCTCGCCCCATCTGCTGGCTGGGGGTCTGCTTTGGGGGTTACTCATGTAACATGCCTGGAAGCAAAGAAAGCCTCTCCTCTCACATCCCCGGCTCAGCAGAGGGCACCCCCGAACCACTTTCAGCTGGCCTGGGCAAAACCCTCAGAGCCCCTCTCAGCACCCTCTTTCCACGCCACCCCTTCAGCCCTGCACGCAGAGCCTCCACCTTCAACACAGAGCAGGAGTGCCCAAGCTCCTCCCCTTTCTCCCCCTCCCCTACCCTCCCCCTGCACCCTACCCCATCCCGATGCTGCCCCTGCCCCCAGCCTCCAGGACTCTCCGAGCTCCCACCCCCTTTCCCACCCGGAACAGTCTCATGCCGAGCCAGAGCGGTTCTAGAGCGTAAGTCCATCACGTCTGTCCCGCACTCACCCCTCTGCTTCCGAAGCGAGGCCCCGGTCCTCCCCGTCCCAGGCTCATGGTGGCTCCTCGCACACACCAGGCACATGCTGGGCACGCACCAGGGGCACACCAAACTCTGCCTTTGTCTTTATCCTCGTGGTAGTTTACCTCTCTCCCCTTCCGTGGAGCCTCTGCTTGGAAACCACTGGATTCTCCAAGGATGAAGGAATGAACACGCGAAAAGCATCTAGAACAGCGGTTCTCAACCTTCCTAATGCCGCGACCCTTTAAGACAGCTCCTCATGTGGTGGTGACCCCCAACCATAAAATTATTTCCGTTGCTACTTCATAACTGTGATTTTACTACTGTTATGAACTGGAATGTAAATATCTGATAGGCAGGATGTATTTTCATTGTTACAAACTGAACATAATTAAAGCATAGGGATTCATCACAAAAACAATATGTAATTATATATTGTGAAATATTTATTTCTAATTACAAATAAATGACATGTTGTCTTGAATTGTGGTGTAGCATGCGTAACAGTCTTCATATAACAACAGTAAACTTACATTGCTACATTTTGCTACACCGAGGAAAGATCTGTTGGTTCCTAAGACCATGGGAAATATGTGTTTTTCAATAGTCTTAGGCGACCCCTGTGAAAGGGTCGCAACCCAGAGGTTGAGAACCGCTGATCTAGAACGTTGGGTGGCTCACTAGCTGTCAGTTATTGCTGTGTTCTTTTCGGGGATCCCTGGGGCCTCACTCATAGTGGACACTGAGGCGGGTGCGTGGACTGCACGTCCAGGGCCTGGCCCAGGCCGCACCCAGCGGGGACCCAAACATTTGTCGAAGGAAGATTCGGAGAAGCACGTCGTTTTGTGAGTGGAAGCCCCTCGGCCTGGTGGGTTTGGTGTCAGGGAGACCCAGGTTCCGTGCTCTGTACAGGCCACAAGCACTTCGCGGTTTGGGAGAAAGATGAGAGCCCCTCCTCTCTCCGTCCCCCGGGGACCAGGTCTCCTGCCAGTCCCACTGCCCACTGGGGAAGCACCCAGCCTGGTCCCTTCCTGAGGGCTGAGCCATCGCTTCCCGGCTCCAGGACCTGGGAAAACCAGGGATAGGGTCTCCAGTAGGAATTAAGCTCCTGACCAGGTTTGTGGGGTGGCAGGGCTGGGAGACAGAGGTGCCACGGGATGGGGCAGCTTCCCCCGAGGATGAGCCGCCGGTGGCCGGGGCTAGCACCTCCCCTGTGGCACCCGCGTTTCGCCCAGGCAGCCCGGGAATTCCTGCTGTCCCGGCTTCAGGCCTCTTCGCACCTGAAGGCCGTGGCCCGAGCGGCCGGTCTGCTTCCAGGGCTGGCAGACCTGTGAGTCTCTCTCCGCGTGGAGCGGCTCCTAATCTGAAGCAGCTGCTGTCCCCGGCGGAGCCAGGCTGTGGGTGTCCAGGAACCCGGCCTTCCTTCCAGGCCTCCTCTGCTTAACGGGGCCTCAGCTGCTGGTCCCCGATGTACGGAGGGGACCCAGGCCCCCAGGACGCCCCGTGGGCACCCAGGTTCAGCCTGCAGTTTCGTGGCAGGAGTTTCTGCCTGTTTCTGTTCTGTTAGCCGCTGCGTGTTGAGAAACAAAGGCACGGAAACTTCTCGGGAATGACAGTACTCGAAGCTTTTCGCCACTGCGAGGGGATGACCCTCCGCCTGGCCGGAGTCTCCGGCTGATTAGCTGCCTGCGCGGTGCCCGCCAAGCTGGCAGGGGCTGGATCCTGGTTCAGGTCGTCTGGCTTATGCACCGTCGTTTTGTGAGTGAAAGCCTCGTGGCCTGGTGGGTCTGGCGTCAGGGAGACACAGGTTTGGGCTCCAAGTGCATCGCTTACTTACCCTCTGCCTTCACTTCGCCTCCAGGGGCCTTCATGGCATCATCCATAGGGTGGGAGGGAGACCCCCCGCCTTGCAGGGTCTCGGTGAGGACTGGGGACCGTGTATGGCCAAAGCCCGACACGTAGGTGCTCAAAAAACAGGAGCCGGGATGTCTTTCCATTGACCTGTGTGTGTTTCCATTTCTTACAGTTTCTCTTCTCGGTGACAGGTTACATTCACTATTATTTCATGTTGATTTCAGGGGTACAGTGTACTGTTCAGACCATCATACACTGTGCAAAGTGTTTCCCCCGAAATTTCCAGAGCCCACGTGGTGCGTCAGGCACGGTTATTCCAACATCATTTGACTATACAGTGGTACCTTGAGATACGAGTTTAATTCGTTCCGTAACCTTGAGGCGTGGGAAACTATGAGACGCTCGAGTCTCGGTAAATTGGTGGGTCGTGTGCAGCCGGCCAATCCACGCGATTACTCCTATCTCAAATGTTGCTCGTATTTCAAAGCAAAAATCACTCGCTCGACAGCTCGTATCTCAAAAATCTCATATGTTAGGGCACTCGTATCTCGAGGTACCACCTTGCATCCCTGTGACGATTGGGTAACTACCATCTGTACTTCTCAGTCCCTTCCCCTTTTTGCGCCCCGTCCCCCCAGTGGGAGCTGTTATTCATTGCTCCGTGCAACGGCTCTCTATTGAGCAACAACTGTGTACTAGGTGGAGAACAACACAGACAAACCCCCCGGCCCCTGGGGAGTGAACGTTCTAGACCAAGAGCCAGACGGCCAGGTAAACAGTAAAACGGGTACGTCAGGCGGGCAGGCTGCAGGCTGAAGAGCGTGGCAGGGAGGCTCCCTGAGTAGATGGCGATGGAGCAAGAGCGGAAGGTGGCCGGGCGCTGGCTGTGCAGACACTGGGTGACGTGCTCCAGACTCTGGAGAAGCCGTGCCCGGCGTGGACCGGCCTCGAGGGGAACGCTCGCCTTCCGTCATCGTCATCTTTGCATCTTTTGACAAGGGCTTTTCCAGACCTGGCTCCCTGGGCCCTATCGCCGGGCCTCTGCCCCTTCATTTCTTCCTTTTTTTAAAAAAAAAAAAGTATATTTTTATTGACTTCAGAGAGGAAAGGAGAGGGAGAGAGAGATGGGAACATCGATGATGAGAGAGAATCATCGATCAGCTGCCTCCTGCAAGTCCCACACTGGGGACAGAGTCCTGTCCGCAACCTGGGCATGTGCCCTGACCAGGGATCGAACCCGTGACCTCCTGGTTCCTAGGCCGATGATGCTCCATACTGAGCCATGCCGGCTGGTCTGCCCCTCCATTTCTAAGCCTTATTCACCCGATGAATCCCCCTGCACAAGACCCGCAGTGTCTTCCAGGAGTTGTGTCTGAATAATGGAATTAATCGGACCAAATGTTATTTTTAAACGTTCCAGGGAAAGAATGAATGTGTGCCACTGTAGGGCTGCCAAATGTTAATGTGGAATATTTGGGGCAGCATGTAGCTGAAAGTGGGGGTGGAGGAGGGTCTAGGGAGGAGGGACAGGATCACAGCCGGTGTTCGGATCACGGTCAGTTTCTAGCCTTTGACAGTGAAGACAGGACAAGACACTGGACAGTCCTCCTCCCCCGCCCCTTGCGTAGCCAGCTCCCGCTCATCGTTCGGGTCTCAGCGCCAGTGATGCCTCCTCCTCCGGGAAGTTCTCCCTGACCAGCCCACAGAATTACCTGTGGAGACCTTATCTCCGCCTGAAATTTTACCTTCGTTAAGTAGTTTGGCGTTGGTGGTTCGTTTTCCACTTTGGGGTGAACGTGCCAGGGGTGGTCAGGAGACTTGTTTTCCACGAACCCAGGAAAGTAGGTGGTACACGTAACTGCTGATTGGCTATTACAAGTGTTTCTCCGTTAAATTGGTGGATGAAACCCCTTCATCTAGAGCCGGGGGGTGGGGGCGGAGTTCACCCTAGACCCGTATTTCTCAATCTGCAGATTATGTCCCATTAGTGGGCTGTGACATCAGTTTTGTGATGCGCAGATAGCATTTAAAAAAAATGAAATAGAGCCAAAACCAGTTTGGCTCAGTGGATAGAGCGTCAGCCTGTGGACCGAAAGGTCCCAGGTTGGATTCCAGTCAAGGGCATGTATCTTGACTGCAGGCGCATCCCCGGTAGGGGATGTGCAGGAGGCAGCTGATTGATGTCTCTCTCTCATCGATGTTTCTAACTTTCTATCCCTCTCCCTTCCTCTCTGTGAAAAATCAATAAAATATATTTTAAAAAAATGAAATAGAGAAGAATTCAAACGATCAGAGCTCCTTACACACAGCAAGTATTGTTTTTCAGAACGAAGCAAACACGTACCTCTCTATCCTCTTTATATACATACATGGAGCGGCACTTTATTTCTCACTACGGAGTAGTCAGCGCAGCGCAGCAGTGAATTCCAGGCTTTCTCAAGCTCGCTCTTCAAAAGGAGGCTTCTCCCCTTCGAGACTGTAAACCCAGGCCCGTAAAGTTTACATTCCGGGGCCCAGGCAGAGCTCAGAAAAGATTCCTTTGTTTCCCATTAACGGGGGGAGAGGAGGCATGAAAAGCTTTCCCCTGTCGGGGGGACCCCACCTCATATAAGTCTCCACTGACACGTGCGAAGTTATTTACACACTCACATACAGATATACACAAACGCGCACAGACACATATTCATCCCCCCACCGGCACACCAGCACAGGGACACGTATGGATGCACACAGACACATCCGCACTCAGCGCGCACACAGTGATCCATATATGTATCTACATACACACACACATGTGCACACATCACACAGAGACACAGACTCCCACGTATACATAGACACGGAAGCAGCACAGACACAGTCGTAGACGCACACGTGTGTGCCCAAGAACATCCTTCTTTCTTCCATTTCGTGTGCTGTCACCTCCATCCCCTCCCCCTGTGGAGACCCCGGGCCATTTCAGGTCTGCAGGCCGGCCGGGTGGCTGGGCCGGGCACACCCACAGGCCTGGCAGCTCAGCAGATGTGGGTTTGAATCTCTGCACCTGGCAGAGTGGCAGCAGGCAGCTGACCGCGTTTCACCTGGGCAGGGGGATGATGGAGGTCACGCCTACCTCCAGGTCGACTGGCTGAGGGCATGAGCTGTGGGCACACGAGTCCTAGCAGGAACATTGGGACCCATGTGCCTCTCTCGCTGTGTGACGTGGGCCGGCTCCCGGGCCCTGGGGCCTCATTTATAAAATGGGGACGTCACACCTCCAGCTGGCCGGACGCTGAGCAGGGACAGGTCTGTAGGAGCGGTGCCAGCCACAAGGCTTGGGAGGTGACCCTGTCACCTGCTGTGTCCCCCAAGACTGCATCTTCCTGGTAGACCCCCTCCTCCCCTCCCCCCACACCCCCTGCTGTCCTCACGCAGAAGGCTGGGCTCCCTGGGGAACTGCGTCTCGGCACACAGAGACGCCCTCTGAAATGCCTGCGTTATGTAAGGACCAGCGTGCCAGGGGCTCGGGTGTAAGGTGTGGTGCTCAGCCAGCGCACATCAGCTGAAAAGATGGTGTCCGTTTCACCTCCTGAGTCTCCGGGCAGGTGGCCCACAGACAGGGGGACGACAAGAGTGGCTCCAGATGGGGAGTGGGGAGTGGGGGTGGCGTCCGGGGTCCCAGGGCGAGGAGCACAGCATCCCTGACACAGGCTGCGTGTTACCTTTGGCCTCCAGAACAATACAGGGCAGAGGATGTCCGTGACGAGGAACCTGAAACTCACAGAAACGCCGACACCTAACCAGAGCGCCACAGAGGGGCTGCCCTCTGGCACTGCCTCCTGGTCCCCCCGAGAGGTGCCCCCCCTCCCCCACCCCCTATGAGGGAGGCCCAGGAGCTGCTCTGCCCACACCCTCACCCGCCCCCTGAGCTGCAGGGTCACTCTGCCTTCTGCTTGCCTCCATCCTCTCTGCCAGCCAGCGAGTGAGTGCTGACGGAGGCTCCCGCACGTGCCTGTACGTGCCAGCGCCCTGGGGGACAGGGGAGCGCAGGGGACAGACACGGCCCTCGCAGATGTCTGCGTCTGGAGCGAGGACAGACCTCATCCCAGTCACGACACCCGTGCCGGCCAGCCGGGCGTGCCGGGAGGTGGGTCTCTCCGCCAGCTCAGGGCCAGCCAGGCCGGGGAGGGGACACCATCGCACGAGGCGGTGAACTGGGGACATCTGGCTTCGTCCCTCCCACTTTCCCCAGAGGGTGGGCCTGCTGGGGCTGCGGAGGCCGGGGCCAGGCAGGGCAGGGCCAGGACAGCTGGTCGCGGAGAGCCACGTGTGTGTGTGCTTCCGTGGCTAGGAATTGGCCAGAAGAGGCAAACCCACCGAGACAGCAGGTGGTTAGGAGGTGGGGATGGGGCGTGATAGCGAAGGATGGGGGTGGGGTGACAGGAACAGTTTCTTTCTGTGAGGCAATTGTTCTCAAATTAATGGTGATGATAGACGTCCCCTTCTGCGAAAAGACTGAGAAGCATTGAATAGCAAACTTTGAATGGGTGGATTCTATCTCAAGAAAGTGGTTCTAGCCCAGCTGGTGTGGTTCAGTGGTTGGGCCTTGACTTAGGAACCAGGAGGTCAGGGTTCAATTCCCACTCAGGGCACATGCCCGGTTGCGGGCTCCAACCCCAGTGTGGGCGGTCAATCAGTGATTCTCTCTCATCCGTGATGTTTCTATCCTTCCTCTCTGAAATCAATAGAAATATATTCAAAAAGAGAAAGAAAGTGGTTCTAACGTTTTTCCTTTAAAATAGAGCCCTCTTACCCTCTGTCAGCTGGCCTGTCCCCACAGCTGGGAAGCAGCTGGGTCAGCCTCTCTCCTCTCCTCCTCTCTCCTCCCCTCCCCTCTCCTCTTCCTCCCTCCTCCTTCTTCCCTCCCTCCCTCCCTCCCTCCCTCCAGCTTCTAGGTGAGGAAGGTGGGGGGGTGGGAAAGATACAGGAGAAGTCTGGCACCGCTGACTGGGTGTGGAGTTGCCGTCGGCTCTCTGCACCAGGCACAGACCTCCAACGGCTCTTCCCTTCATGGCACTTTGTGGGTTCTTGGGTACCTCCCAGGCTGGGGATCTCCGGCCTTAGTTTCCTTAAGGCCCGGGCATCCCATACTCACTCCCCCCGCAGACAGCCCCTCGCGGCCCTGCCCAAGGATGACCCTGGGCAGCCTCCTCTGAGCCAGGCCCCTCGTCGGGTCCCTGGGAAGCCACCTCCATCCCCCCCTGATGTGGTCTGAGGGGCTCCCCCTGTTCTAAGCTGCTGGGGAGTCACAGGTGGGTGACTGTAGGGGGCACACGTATGCAATTCTGTGGTGATTTCAAAGCCCCTCTCTCCATGCAAGGTGAAAGGCAGACCTCTTGGCCTTGGGTGTGTGGGCAGGTGTGCCTGTGGCTTTAGAGCAGCTCCCTGCAGCAAACCTGCCTTCTGTGAGGACGTGGGCAGAGCTGAGTGTGACTGTGGGCGGAGAATCGGGGAACTCAGTTCTTAGTGCCTCCCTCACAGCCCCCTGTACCCCTGTGCCAGCTTCCATCAAGCCTCCTGATACAGCCTCATACTTCCTCGGAAACTCCCATTTAATATCCTAATACAATTAGAGGAGACTAGAGGCCTGGTGCACAGATTCGTGCACTGTAGGGTCCTTCAGCCTGGCCTCGAAATTCAGGGCCTCTCAGGGGATGTCTCAGGCCAGAGCATCAGGCTGAAAGCAGCATCCCCCATCCCCGGAGGGATGCAGTCGTGCGTGAAGCAGCAGGAGCCGGGAGGAGCCTGAGCCGGGCCCGCCCGCTCCCCCCTGGTAGTGCCGCAGCCGAGATGGGGAGAGACTTGCGCACCTGTGCTTGCCAGCTATGAGCCCAGCATCTGCACCCATCAGTCAGCTGAGCGCGCTCCCACTGTGGTCAGTGTGTTGAGCGTCTGCCCCCTGGTGGTCAGCGTGTGTCCGAGCGACCAGTCATTTGGTCGTCCGGTCGGTCGGTCATTCGGTCGTTTGGTTGCTCGGGCTTTTATATAAACAGCTTTTACGGGAGGTCAGATTCCCGTATCTTCCCTGGAGGAGCGGGTCGTGCTCAGTAAAACCGCATTCCCGCCAGGATGGGCTTGTCCACTGGACGCGTTTCCCGAGCCGCCCAGTGGCTGCTTTTTAAAGACACCCCTTGCGTCTGGCCGCTGTGTCCCGGTGACTGTCCATCAGCCTCTGAGTCAGGAGGTTGCGGCTTTGATTCCCTGTCTGGACCCATACCAGGGCTGCAGGCTCAGTCCCCAGTGTGGGGCGTGCCGGAGGCAGCCAATCAATGATTCTCTCTCATCATTGATATTTCTAACTCTCTTTCCCTCTCCTTCTCCCTTCCTCTTTAAAATAAAATAAAAAAAAAAATTTTTTTTAAAAATAAAATAAAGACGTCCCTGTTAAAACAGTGCCCATAATGCCCACATGGCTTTGATTTGAGGAATTTACATACCGTGGGGAGGGCCTGGGGTTTTCCTGCCCCTGTTCCCATCCCCTCCCCGCCCCCCACCCCCTACCCCCATACCGTTTTAACAGCTCCCGTATCCAGATCAATAGCAAGGGCTTTACAGAATCGCAAAGAAAGCTGACATAGCGGCTTCCCCCGGGTTGGGTCCGTTTGCTGGCCCACCTGCCCCGCAGCCTCTACGGGGCCGGCACCGTGAGGGGGTAGAAAAGAGCATTGAGCAGCGGCCCTGCTCCTTCCCCTGTGACGCAGAGCCGGGCTTTCTTCTCCTCCTTTCTCTCCCCTGAGTGTTGATTTTCTGTTCATCTTGGGACGGACCCAAGGGCAGCGGCAGCCAGTTTCTAATTGAATCCAAATTTGGGCCGTGGGGGCGGGTGGCAGTTGGGGGATCGAGGAGCAAATTCTCTCCGCGGCCACACGGGGTGTCATTTCTAAGCAGTGTCTCCACCAGGGAATGAAGCGGCCTGCGGAGGACTCGAGCGACGGGACGGGGCAGCCAGACGCTTTGAAGGTGGGGGGTGCTTTGGGAGCCTTTTCAAACATAAAGCTGCTTGCAAAGGGGACGTAACTAGAACATGGGGCCCCGGTGGACTGACCTCGCTGGGTCCTGCGTCCACCGTCGGCTCGGCACCCGCACGTCGGCCGCTCTCGCCAACGAGGGGAGAGGAGAAACCACCGCCGACGGAAGCGTCTGCCGAGGCTCACCCGGTGCTTTTTCTGATCCCCCGACATGCACGTTAGGGAGGGGCGCGGTGGGGAAGCACCAGACGTCAGTGGGAAAGGCATGGTCTCTGGAAAAGCTGAGTCTCCTTGGAAACGCGTGGACGGGCTGACAGCACAGGGCGGGGCCGGGGAGGTCAGGAAGGAGTGTGAGGATGGAGAAGACGCAGAGCCACCGTCTCCCCAGCACTCGGTGTGGAGAAGGTTCCGTGTGAGCTTCTTACAAATTGTGGTGTTGGCCCTGACCGGTTTGGCTCAGTGGGTAGAGCATCAGCCTGCAGACTGAAGGGTCCCAGGTTCGATTCCGGTCAAGGGCCTATACCTTGGTTGCGGGCAGATCCTCAGTAGGGGGCGTGCAGGAGGCAGCTGACCGATGTTTCTAACTCTCTATCCTCTCCCTTTCTTTCTGTAAAAAATCAATAAGATATATATTTTTTTTTTTAAAAATTGTGACATTGCTGAAACCGGTTTGGCTCAGTGGAGAGAGCGTCGGCCTGCAGACTGAAAGGTCCCAGGTTGGATTCCAGTCAAGGGCATGTATCCTGGTTCGGGCACATCCCCAGTGGGGGGCGTGCAGGAGGTGGCTGATTGATGTCTCTCTCTCATCGATGTTTCTAACTCTCTATCCTCTCCCTTCCTCTCTGTAAAAAACCAATAAGATATATATATTTTGTAAAAAAAAAATCGTGGCGTTGGCTAGCTCTGCAGTGGGTGCCGTTGTTCTCACTCCCGTGTGCCCCTGAGGAAACTGAGGCAGTGACTGCGATAAAAGCCTGGCATTCACCCCTTCACCCCTCCGCTCCCCTGGCGGAGGGCAGAGGCAGACGGAACGGGCGATGCGTCCTGCCTGTGCCTTTTCTGGGCGCCTGAAACGATGCTCCTCCCGGCCACCCCACCCCCCCCCCGCTCCGCTCTGCCCGTCCTGCCCAAGGGAGGACTGGTCAGGTGACATGTCCAAGGTCACACAGATGGACGGCGGTGGCGCTGAGTTGACGGTGCAGATCCGTCTGGTTTCCAGGCCCCCTCAGCCACGCTCTGGGGCAGTGGTTCTCAACCTTCCTGAGGCCGCGACCCTTGCATACAGTTCCTCATGTGGTGGTGACCCCAACCATGAAATTTTGCTACTGTTATGCATCGTGATGTAAATATCTGCATTTTCCGATGGTCTTAGGCGACCCCCAAAGAGGTCTCGACCCACAGGTTGAGAACCGCTGCCCTAGGGGCTCTGGAACCCTGCAGACAGCATGGGGGGTGAAGGTAGCCGGGCACGTCGACCTGGATGGGCTGCTCCCCCTCAGAACCGCCAGCCAGGACGAATCCCATTCAGCCAGAGCCTGTCTCCCTCCACAGGCCCCCCACCGCATGCAGATCCTGCCAGTGGACCTCCCCCGTCTCCCTGCCAGCATAAATGCCCTTTCTCCCGGGCTGAGCGGGCGGACGGGGCCCGTTTCTCCCAATTTATGAGGTGCTGCCAGCCTGCGCTCTGAGCAGTGAGCGGCTGGGCGGGCCTCCTCGGCCGGGCCTCGCCACTGAAAGCCGCCTCTCACTTGGCTGGGAGCGGGGGGATGTCACTCCAGGTCCAGGCCCTCTTCCCCCTCCTCCTGCGGGACCCCCAAGACCATAATAGAGAGGGAAATGCCCTCGATGCGGGACGCCAGCCCCCCGGCCCCGCGGCCGGCCGGGCTGTGAGGACACCGGCTCTTGCGGTTGTCCTGGTGGCTGCGGAGGACAAACCCTGCCTTGTCCGCCCGCCTGGGAGCCCAGCCTCTTCAAACACGGCCGGGCTGTGGGGAGTCCCGTCCAGGCCTTCTGAGTGCCAGCAGGTATGCCAGGCCCTGGCCGGGCTGCGTGTGTTCCGCCCGGAGATTGGACATGGCCCGGCTCCCGGCCACACCCTTCAGCCAAGGTGAGACAGTGGGCGCATGCACATCGGAGATGGAGCCCCCACCCCCAAACCCCCCAGACAGCATCCTGGGAGCAGGGCTGCCTGCCTGCCTTTGCCCACTCTGAGCATGATGGGCACACCCACCAGGCCCTGCCAGGGGCCCCCGTTCCAGGTGTGTGCAGTTCGGCGTCCACACTCTGGACCAGTGGTTCTCAACCTTCCTAATGCCATGTCCCTTTACTGCAGTTCCTCATGTGGTGGTGACCCCCAGCCATAAAATTATTTTTGTTGCTACTGCATAACTGTAATTTTGCAACTGTTATGAATCGTATCTGTGTTTCTCCAATGGTCTTAGGCGACCCTGTGAAAGTGTCGTTCCACCCCCAAAGGGGTCGCGACCCACAGGTTGAGAACCACTGCTCTGGACAGTATTTTCTTCTTTTAAATATATTTTATTGACTTTTTACAGAGAGGAAGGGCAATAGAGAATTGGAAACATCGATGAGAGAGAAGCATTGATCAGCTGCCTCCTGCACGCCCCCTACTGGGGATATGCCCGCAACAAAGGCACATGCCCTTGACCGGAATCCAGCCCAGGACCCTTCAGTCCTCAGGCCAACGTTCTATCCACTGAGCCAAACCGGTTTCGGTTGGACAGTATTTTCGACAAGGGTTTGAATGGCCTGGGACAGCAGCCTATGCCTGCCTGTACCTCGAGGCCTAAGGTTCAAAGCCTGACCTGCAGGCAGAGCCCAGTGGATCCCGGGCATGAATCCTGCCCAGGCCCTTGACTGGCTGGGCAGCCGTGGGCAGGTTCTGGCCCCTCTGGCAGTCTTAGCTCCTCATCTGTGCGATGGATACCATCGGGGTCACCTCTGTCCGGGCCACGGCGAAGGGTTCAATAGGACGAGTGGCATAATCGCAGCTCACGCCGAGCCGGTGCTCATCAGGTGCCAACTGCCAAGCAAAACACTCCCTTTTGTCTCACCTGATCCTCCCTGACCTCCTCAGGCAGGCTGTGCGTGTTCCTCACGGGATCTCTGTGGAGACCCGGGCCCAGGAGTGCGGAGCGGGGGAAGGTGTCGATGGAGGGAAGGAAGCCGGCTCCCGGCAGCCTGCAGCCCTCCCCCCCCCTCCTGCTCTCTCCTAGGCTCCCTTGGCTCCCCGCCCCCTCCCAGCTGGAAGCTCTGCCATCGCAGTGCCCATCCTCTCGGGGAACGCGGCTCCGGGATGAATGGGCCTGGGAGGCAGACTGCTGCCGGAATAAGTGAGCTCATGCGCGCCGGGCCTGGCTCTCATCGAGCGAGCATCACCCTATGAATCTTGATGAGCGGGCGCAGCGTGCGGCGGCGCTGGGTCGGTGTCTAAATGGACGGCCTTGTGCTCGCTGAGCGGGAACAGGCCAGGGAGGCCTGCTGACTGGGGGCAGGCTCGGCTCCGTGCGGGCTCAGACGTGGGGTCCCTGCCAAGCCCCGAGCGGGGTGCAGCCCGGGCCCCCGGCTCCGATGAGTCTGGTGGTGCTCATTTTCCACAGGGGGTGCCAAGGGCTCCTGGACCCTCCTTAGCACGGACTTTCACACACACACACACTCAGCCACAGAGCCAGGGTCGCAGGCACCTGCGTAAATGAGGACCTGCCATCCTCGGGGCCAGATGGACACCTGGGGGTCGCAGTCACACCCACACCCACCTCCCCCTTGGGCCTGTCCCCATCCCCTCTCATTTTAGAGGCAGCAGGAAGCGTGTCTGCCTAAAAGTCAAGGTGCTGGCTAGCCTGCAGGTGGGTAGCTCTGGAGTGTCTACGACCTGTTAATCCCCATTGCTCAGAGGAGGAAACTGAGGCCAAGATGACTGTGGGGCCAGCTTCTAAGTACCCCGCTTAGGCTCTTTCTAGAGCTCCCTCACCATGTGTGGGTGAAGAATTAATTCTACAGGAAATGTTCTCACCGTCTTCTTGCCCCCACCTGCCTCAGGAGAGTTGGCTGTTTTTCATCCTATACCCCCACTCTTCCTCCTTGTACCCCGTTTCCCCGAAAATAAGACAGTGTCTTATATTAATTGTTGCTCCCAAAGATGCGCTAGGTCTTATTTTCAGGGGAGGTCTGATTTTTCCATGAAGAAGAATACGGCACACATTTATTGTTGAACAACAAAAAAAGGAAATGGATTACCTGTATACGGTACGGTAGTCGTTGTCATCACAAACCAGCTCACTGATTGGCCGCAGCGTAGCCGGAGCTGTTCAGGCAACGCGAGGTCTCTTTAAATCAGGAGTCAAACGCCTGAGGGTAGCTTCGGGGGCCTTCTATTCCGGGGAGGCCTTATGTTCGAGGGTGGCCTTATGATCTCGGAGGTCTTATTTTCAGGGAGATGCCTTATATTACAGCGAGAGGCAAACCTGGAAGTAGGTCTTGTTTTGGGGATGTCTCACTTTCGGGGAAACAGGGTAGGTAAATAGCTGCATGGTGTCTCCGCCCGGCCCCCAGGACTGGCCTTCAGCCAGCGGCCTGTAGATTGCGATGAGCAAGCAGACACCACGCTTGAGAGTAAGCCTAAGGGACAGTTTCAATGCTGTTGCTGCCCGTGTCTAAATGAAGGCAAGGAGGTTCTCCCCCCCACTCCCCGGAAGGCAGAAGGTACTAACGGCTTGAAGGGCAAGCTGCAGGAGGCAGGCTCCTGCCAGGAACAGTTCTCTAACTTTCCCAGGTGCTCGGAACCCCAACACCTCCCTCCTTTGAGGATCAGCATCCACCAAGGCCGTGACCCCAGCCTCCTCCTCTCCCTCCTTCGCCCCGGGGAGGGCTGGCTGTGCCCTGCCCCCGGATTCTGGGTGGCAGTGGTTCCAGAGGGGGAACCCGGTGGGAGATCACCCCCAGTGCACTGTCTCCTGGACCCGTGACTCTTGCCTCCCCCCCGCTCCCCGCTGGCATACAGGTGGGGCAGGCCAGGGTTGGGATCTGGGGTCCCCGTGTCCCTTCACAATGATGTTAGTATCCCCTCTGGATAAAAGGGGTGGACCATGAAACGCTGTGTTGGATTAAAATCCTGTCCTTTCCTGTCCATCGCATCTCTGGATGACTCTGTGAGATCAAATATATGTCCTCCCCTGGCCCCTTGCCACCATCATTCTCTCTCTCTCTCTCTCTCTCTCTCTCTCTCTCTCTCTCTCTCTCTCTCACACACACACACACACACACACACACACACACACACGACAGGAACACAGGCTTCCTGCCATTAATCGGAGGCCCTGCCTGCAGACACAGCATCGCTGTCTATTCATAGTCCTCGCTTCCTTCTAAGAAATGCTGCTCTAGCTGATACCTGCTTCAGGGTGCCCGGCTGGCGGGTATATCAGCACTTTGAGTTACAAACACCCCCGTTCTCCGCGCCTCCTCCTTTACGTGAAATGCTCTTCAGAGCCCAGAGCTGCGGGTGGCCCGAAGGCCCGGGGGTGTGACAGGGAGGATGCGCTGGCCAGGGGAGTGGCCGCCCCGGGAGGTGGTTAGAGAGGGTGGCTGGCCCTGAGGCTCCACTTCCCCCCGAAGCCCCGAGAGCCACGGGCCCAAGCCACCTCCTCCACGCAACCCGGGTCCCAGCCTGGCACCCAGCTCCTGGCGTGGGAGAAGGGGTGCCTGCCCCACCCTCCAGACCTCCCTGCCCTCCAGGGTCCGCCACACCTTGGGGCCTGAGGCCGTGGCGTCTTGCAAACTTGCCGCTTTCTGTAAATAGAATGAATGGACCTCTCTGGCTCCACAGGCTTTGCTGGAGGCACGTGTGGCCTGGGAAACACGCTGCCTACTGAAACGTGTCCACAGAGCAGGCAGGAGGGCATCAGAGGCCCTACTGTGTACCACGCATTATACCCACGCCGTCTGATTTTGCCCTTCCCACGATTGCAGGTGGTGGGTACCGTGCATTTTTTCCCCTTTTTGAGGATGAGGAAGAAGGAACCAGGGAAGGTTCTGTAAGCTTATCCACAACCTAGTAATCCTGAGGGGCAGAGTCCAGATTCATGATGTCGAACTCGGACAAACACCCTTACCCAGGTTTCTGGGGGCTCGGGCAGTCGTCCCTAACTTTCTGAGGGAAGTATGTTTGCCTTTGGTTCTGTGTTGCTTTTGGCCCTGAGGGCTACGACTCAGCCTCCCCTTTCAGCTTTGTCCTGCAGGCGCCTCAGACAGTGGGACGCAAGGGGGGGGGCAGGGTCTGGGCTGCAGCCACATTCACCCCATTGTCTGGGCAAGTTCCCCCTCCCCATCCCCACCCTGGGGTCTCCCGAGGACCACAACCATCTAGCACCCACGTCCCGCTGAAGATGAATTGTCACCGCTGCTAATCTGAAACAGTGTGACAGGCCGGGGTGGCCGCCAGAGCCGACAGACGCTTGGCCTTTAAGGGAGAACAGCGTGAGCTTCCCTTCGCGCTCCTTTTGATTCGCTCTTTAATTAGAAGAGAAAAACACATTGCAGAGGACCCGTGCGCAGAAGAAAGCTAAGTTGAAAAAAAAAACAAAACACAAAAAACAGAAACAGGAGCAGAACAAGCCACACAAACAGGAAATAGAAGGTGTTAGCGGTGGGGTGTTAGCCGGCTGGGCGCTGCTCTGGGGCTTTTTAAAGCGACGGCACCTGCTGTAGAGTGTTCTAGACCTGTGTGCACCTCTCTGACTCGCTTAGCGAGCCTGGGTCTTTGGTCTAGTCTTCTGGGGGTCAGAGCAGCAGCACTGAGCAGGCAGGACAGGGGACATATAGGCCACCTTGTGCACCGCGGAGAAGATGGGTGGCCTATTCAAGGGGTTCTCCGTGCCTCATCTAGAATCCTTAGCAAAACACGTAAGCAAAGACGGCTCACTCCTCGGCCGGAGGTCCAGCTTTGAAGTTCAAAGGCCTTTTTGTCCTTTTCATTATCTGACAGACGGTTTAGAAGTTGGGGCTGGGTGGTCCTCGCTGGTCACCCGGTGCAGAGGCTGAAGGAGGCACGGACCTGCCCCTCGGCGTGCCGGGAGGGAAAGCCAGGACAGCTGGGTCCCCGTGCGAACCTCGGGGCTTGTAATTAAAAGGCTGTGGTGGAGATCAGAGGCCTGGGATTGCTACCTGCGATGGCAAACTAAAAAAGGACGCTTCCCGCAAGGCAGACAGGGGCATCCCAGCAGTGGGGGGCCGCTGGAAGGCAGAAAGCAAGACAGGCCGCAGGCATCTGCCCTCTCATCTCCACACCCCTGGCCCGGCCCCCGGGCAAAGGAGGTTGGCTCCAGAACGGAATTTTCTAGAAAGGATGATCCTGGTTATGGATGTATAGTGATTAGGATGGGGTGTGCTAAGATATGAGGGCTGAGACATCACAGTGCCATTTCTCAAGAATTTCTTAGACACGGGTTTTGTAACTCACTGGGCTTTGCTGTAGGTGGTTAGAATACGCTGCCTGATGAACCCATCGGCAAGGCTTACTGTAGCTGAACAGTCTCATCTGTCTAGCACAGTGGTTCTCAACCTTCCTAACGCCGCGACCCTTTAAGACAGCTCCTCATGGGGTGGTGACCCCCAACCATAAAATTATTTCCGTTGCTACTTCATCACTGTAATTTTGCTACTGTTATGAACTGTAATGTAAATATCTGATATGTAGGATGTATTTTGTTGTTACAAATTGAACATAATTAAAGCATAGTGATTAATCACAAAAACAATATGTAATTATATATTGTGAAATATTTATTTCTAATGACAAATAAATGAAATTTTTTGTCTTGAATCGTGGTATAGCATGGGTAACAGTCTTCATATGACAACAGTAAACTACATCGCACTTTGCTACAGCGAGGAGCGGTGTGTTGGTTCCTAAGACCATGGGAAATATGTGTTTTCTAATGGTCTTAGGCGACCCCTGTGAAAGGGTCATTCGACCCCCAAAGGGGTCGCAACCCACAGGTTGAGAACCGCTGGTCTAGCAGAACCCTGGGGCGGGATAACTTTAAGGGGAGGGAATAGGGACGGTATTGGGGACAAGTCTGGGGCGTGTCCAGTGGTTACATAATAAACATAATAATTAGGAAGGACAAAACTGGCCACTTGGCAGTTTTGTGTGGTCCCCCGAGCTGCCCTAGGTCAACCATATAATTGTGAGCAGGTAGGTCTCTAGGGACCCACAGTCACACCCTGGCGGTTTCTTGGATGGCGGCGGTGGGAGTGATGAGATTGGACCAACCGGTCTACCATCCTGCACCCTGCCCGCATTCCTAACTGCTGAATGAATGAATGGGCTAATGTGCTTTTATAAGCGAGTTTATGCATAAATCTACACTCAGGACCCCAGGAAGAGAAGTTTCTTCTCCAGTGCCTTTCACTTCGTCTTATCCAGTAGATACCTATTGGGCACCTACTACATTGAGTGGCCAGATTATGATCTCTGAACGCAAAGTAATCTGGCCACTCAGTGTGTGTGTGTGTGTGTGTGTATTTTAGAGGCCCGGTGCATGAATTTGTACACGGTGGGGTCCGGCCAGCCTGGCCAAGGGGAAGGGACATGGGCAGTTGGCCGGCCTGCCTGCTGGTCGAACTCCTGGTCGAGGGGACAATTTGCATATTAGCCTTCTATTATATAGGATATGCATTGAGATCATAATAATCTGGCCACTCAGCGCATGTGCCAGGCAATATTCTAGGTTCTGGGGACACAGCAGTGAACACAACCAACAGTCCCTTGACGACAGTTTATGGACTGGCGGGGAGAGGGGGCTAGCATCATGAGAAAGTCTGTGAAGGAGAGGATGGTCCCCTAACCTGCTCAGGAAAGTTCTCCAGGGAAGCAACTGTTTGGCTGGGGCCTGACAGCTTAGCTAGAAATCAGCAGACAACGGGCGGGAGAAGTGGACCCGGGCAACAGAGAGTGCTGGGGTAGAATCCAGTGCTGAAAGGGTGGGTGGCCTCCGGGCATAGCATGATTTTAGAAAACAACAACAATCATAATTGCTCACTGCTCTGCATCCAGAGAATTCTCACTTTCCATAGGCTGCGGCTCTGATTGGGCGAGAGGTCCCCTCAGAAATAGAGATTGTAATTCGTTGCTATTCGGAAGGCTTCCTAGAACTAGTTTGCAAGTCTCTTCAGGCTTGGCCTTAAAGCTTTCCCAGAGCGGTGACTTTGTGTAAACCAAGCCCGGAGGGACCTGCTGGGTTTCTGGTAAAATAAAAAAAGGAAGTCAGCCGTGCCCGCAGGCAGCACACGGGGCTTCCTGGCCCTGATTCAGAAGCATCTGGAATAATCAAAGGGTCTTCAGTCCCAAATCCTCTTAAGAAAAAGAAAGAGGAAGGAAGGGAGGGAGGAAGAGAAAGAAAGAGAAAAGGAAGGAAGGAAAGAAGGAAGGAAGGAAGGAAAAAAAGAAAGAAAGATCTAGAAGAGTCCTGGGGCCAGTCTGATTCAGCTGAGTCTTTTTTCCTTAAGGAATTGGAGTAGCAATCTCAGACAGGAGCCAGCCACCAGCTGAGGTCTGGATTTCAGAATCCCCAGACCTGGGTTTTAAACTCATTCTCAATAGTGCGCCCCATTTTGCAATGTCCCTGGGAAAAGTGCTGGCTACAGGGTGCTGTGGTCCCCCTGGTTCAACTCAGTAAAACAGGGAGGGCCTGGCTGGTGTGGCTCTGTGGTTGAGCATCAACCTCTGCACCAGCAGATCATCCATTCTCTTCCGGATCACCCGTTTCAGGCTCAGTCCCCAGTAGGGGGCATGCAGGAAGCAGCTGATGGATGTTTCTCTCTCATCGATGTTTCTCTCCCTCTCCCTCTTGCTCTGAAATAAGTAAAAACATATTTAAAATTACTAGTATTTTTTAAAAAGAAAACAGGTCCCATCCTCCATGTTTTGAACATCCAGAGGCCTCAGCCCTGCCTGGGAAGGCTCACCTGGCCCTGCCCTCCCAGGTGCTTACTGCTCTTATAAACATATATATTTTACTGATTTTTTACAGAGAGGAAGGGAGAGGGATAGAAAGTCAGAAACATCGATGAGAGAGAGACATCAATCAGCCGCCTCCTGCACGTCCCCTACTGGGGATGTGCCCGCAACCAAGGTACATGCCTTTGACCGGAATCGAACCTGGGACCTTTCAGTCCGCAGGCCGACGCTCTATCCACTGAGCCAAACCGATTTCGGCCTTACTGCTCTTATAGTTGCCAGAGGGGAGGAGAAGGGAGAGAAGGAAGGGCGGTGCCGCTGAGGAAGGCAGTGGGCAGAAAGGGACAAGGTGGACAGCCAGTGTCTCTCTCCCCCTCGAAGGGCCAGCTAAGCAGTACCGTCCGTGTCCCTGGTTAATTGTTTGAGGGGGGAGATGCGGCTTCCAGGAGTGCAATAGCCATTAAAACATGGGCACAGAGCTGGGGAAACGCACCGAAGCCTTCATCATAATGATCTCTGGTTAATGGGAGCGTTGGGCGTTTTTATTTTCCTTTTATTGTCTACCTCGACTCATGACCTTTCGTTTCTAGAATGGTTTTAAGAGTTACAGCGAGAGAGAGCAAAGGGAGCCACAGACACGGGGTGGGGAATGGCCCGAAATAGACCCGACGCCTGCCCGCCGGGCTCTGTCTCCTGAGCCAGCGGCTCCGCACTTCTGCTTTCCCGTCTGTGCACGGGGCTGTGCCGCCTGTCCCCTCCCCGGGAGGCCGCCAGCTGGGTCCCAGGCCACCTGGCAGCAGGCTTGGGGGGGCGGGAGGGGTACTGCTGGCTCCTGGGCTGCGGCTGCCCGGAGGGGGCCCGCCCCGTGTCCATGCCGGTGCCAGGACGAGCCTCTTCTCTGCAGGGCTGCGTCCTGAGCGTGGCCTCTGCTGTCGCCCCGTTTACACCTGTGCCTTCACCTTGGCCGCCTCCCCCTCCGGCATATTCCAAGCCAAAGCGCGCACACTGTCCGGAACCTTCCTGGGAGGCTGGTTCGCTGCTCCCAAAGGCTTTGGAGGGGTGACCCCTGCCCTGAGCACCGGTGCAGCCCAAACCAGCTGCCGGCAAACAAACAGGAAGTCCAGTCCATCAGCAAAGCACAGCCCCCAGGTGGGAGCCAGAGAGACTCATTTCCTCCCGAGTGTGCAGTGGAGGCTTTGGTCCGCTGGGTTTGGAGGTTTCCAGAGAGCACACCCCAAAGAAGGTTTCTCTTCCTTCCACCCTGGGGGCACGGGGAGCAGCAGACAGGGAGACTCTGGGATCTTCCATCCCCTAAATGGGCTTTCGCACTGCGGCTCTGAGGCCACATTTTGTAACAGAAGAGCAAGCGAACTGGTGTAAGCCAGCCTCTGGAGCAGGCATAGACCTCGCCGAGCTGCGTTCTTCTCTGTGCGCCTGAGACCAGCTTAACGGCCCCTCAGGGTTGAGGGGGTTCGGGAAACCCCTCCCCAGGTTTCCAGCACCAAGGAAAGGTTTCTGGGATGTTGGGGTCCTTCCCTCTCTTTTGTCCCCCGTCTTCCCTGTCCAGTCCTGTCCTGCATGTGAGGATTCCAAAATGGGCTTGGCAGCGAAACGGTGGCTTCCCTGAGGAGCACCCAGATAGGAAACCCAGAGTTTCTGGGGAAACCCCTGGCAGTCGGGCGTGCCCACCGGGCAGCCCTGCATGGAGCCAGGACAAGACTGGACCGGGCACGCGGGGCCTGTGTTCCAAGCTCAGGAGACTGACCTCCCCATGGAAGGCATAGAGATGTGTCTTCATATAGTGCAGGAATGATGGACTCCAGGCTGGGTTTACAGGGACTGGCCTGGTCCCGAGGGTCTGGGGTAGCAGTCGGGCCAGAGGTGGTGTGATTTGTGCCCGGGCTGTGGGAGCAGATGTCCAGGGGTCTGGCAGGGCACCTGGGCAGAGAGCAGCGCCATGTCCGAAGGAAGGCAAGGACTTGGGAAGAGGCGGGTGACAACGCGCTTTCAGATATCCGGAGTTTGGGGTTCCTATAGGGCGTGACTGGGAAGAGTCCTCCCTGCAAAACATTCCTTGCCCTCCTGTCTCTGGAAGGTCTGGCAAAGAGCATTCCAGGTGGCAGGGCAGGAAGTTCAACCACCCAGATGCACCGAGTGTGCTATGTTCCCTGGAAGAGAAGAAGGGAGGGGGGGAAAGGCGGGAGGCAGAGAGGCAGGGCCATCTTGCAGAGGAGGCTGCTGGGAAGAGGCCAGTGGCCCGGGCTCGCCCAGCAAATGCCAGGCCTGGCTGAGCCGGAGCTTGGTCCTGAGGCATCCGTCTTGGTCCCGTGTATTTCCAGATGTTTCTGGTTAGAAATTCTATAAAACTCAGAGAACATGCCCTGCCCGTCTGGATCCTGGCCTGTGTGCAGGGCACCCCGGCTGAGTGAGCTATGGCAGAGCCAGGGGAGCAGGTGGGCTGCGGCCCGGGCCCCAACTCCAGGGCACCCTAAAAAGCCCACGTGGGCGGCTATGACCGCTCCGCTCCGCCCTGAGCTGGCCACGCCCGAGATCCTGGAGCCCGGTTCAGTTCTGAACTCCACCCAGGTGCCCGTGGGAAACGGCCCCCTGTGATTCCCTGAACAAAGCTGTGGATGTGCTGGGAGTCCGTGTGAGACACCCTGAAAATCCAACTGTGAGGCCCAGGGAGAAAGGGGTCCGTTTGCTGAGCGAGATGTCTTGATGGAAACAGAATATGGCTTCTGGGGAAAGAAGGCAGAACCCGTGTCCGAGGCTTACACCATCGAAACCTGTAATGTCTTTGAGAAGAAAATCTGACAACCCTTCAACACCACTGACAGATGACTTTTATGGGACATGCTCACTAGTTATGGGAATTTTTAAAACTCCAGTATGGGTGTTTAATCAGAGTTCCCTTCCTAAGAGGTTGTTAGTTCAGTAATCATTGGCCGAATGTCTCCATGCACCCAGAATTCCTGCCTGCCCCTGGGAGGGAGGCCCGGGCTGGGACCAGCCTGTGTGGTCGAGGCTATTCTGGGCAGCTGAAGGTCAGCCTGGGTGTCACTGGTGTGAGACTGAGGGTCCAGGCTCCAGAACTGGACCACCAGGGCCAAACGCAGGCCCCACCTCTTAGCAGCCGTGCGCCTTGAGATTTGTGGTTACGGTCTCTGAGCCTCAGTGTATGCATCCGTAAAGTGGGGGTGACACTTCTCGGGTTATTGTGAGGATTAATTGGCACAGTGACTGCAAATGCTTAGCAAATGCCTGGCCCATGGTGGACACCCAGTCCCTTCCCGTCCCTTCACCAGACAGGTGCCACCGGCACTTCCCGTGGACCCGGACTGCACTCAGGCACAAAGCGTGCAGGCACAGGGGACAGTGCTGGGAGGAGCCCCGAACTGGACAAAAATTCTCAAACCAGGAAGCTGGGCTTCCACTCCTGCGTGTCCGTGGCTCTCCACAGAGCAAATGATAGGACAGCTAAGCTGGGTCACAGAGCAAGATAGGCCCACGGCCTGGGAAAGCTGCTAAACTTTCTGGGCCTCAGTTTCCTTATCTGTAAAATGGAGGTGTTGGTGTACAGTGGTACCTCAAGATACGAGTTTAATTCGTTTCGTAACCTTGAGGCGTGGGAAACTATGAGACACTCGAGTCGTGGTAAACTGGTGGGTCGTGTGCAGCCCGCCGATCTGCGCCATTACTCCTATCTCAGATGTTGCTCGTATTTCAAAGCAAAAATCGCTCGCTCGACGGCTCGTATCTCAAAAATCTCTTATGTTAGGGCACTCGTATCTCGAGGTACCACTGTACACGAATCACACATGGTGGGGGGCCCATCCCTGAGTTATCAGCATTGGAGAGAGTCAGGGACATGCCAACACGGGGCTGGGGCTGTGGGCGTGGCCTTCAGCATCAGGTCACTCCCTGTTGGCCAACGGGCCCTCTGAGCTGTCACTATCCACAGCCCCATTGCAGGATGGAGAGTTCCCCACGGGAATAAAGAGGCAGGCGCCCCCAAATACCAGTTAATTTCTCAGTCTGCTCCAGGCAGGAGTCCACCTCCACGGGGAGCCCCCATCTCCCAGCCTGGGGTCGTCCTGGTCCATCCCTGATCCCCTACCATGTGTGATCCCCCACAGGACCCGGCCCCTCCCCTGCCACATGGCCCGTGCGCACTAAACACTGACCTCGGTAAATGCCACACCTGCTTTTCTTCCTCCTTCCACCTGGGCCTGCAGGTGACTTTGTAGTTCACTTTGGGGTCATGGACTTGCTAAAGAGTGGTCAGTTGGTCCAGACTCTTTTAGACCAGTGGTGGGCAAACTCATTAATCAACAGAGCCAAATATCCACAGCATAACAATTGAAATTTCTTTGGAGAGCCAAATTTTTTTAACTTAAACTTCTTGTAATGCCACTTTTTCAAAACAGACTCGCCCAGGCTGTGGTGTTTTGTGGAAGAGCCACACTCAAGGGGCCAAAGAGCCGCATGTGGCTTGAGAGCCGCAGTTGGCCGACCACTGTTCTAGATCATTCTGTTTTACTCCAGACCTCACTCTGACCCGTTGCCCGGTGCTTCTTGAGGGCAGGGCAGGGGACACAAGATGGGAGACATCCCTGCCTTCTTCTGAGTGACTAGTTTTCACCTTTTTTCAGAAGAAATGGCGACCAGGGCATCCTTTCCTCCCGGGCTTTGTCCCCAGGGCCCCGCCTGAGCAGGGGAAGGGAGGGTGAGCGTGGGGAGGGCGGGCCTGGCTCTCCCCGGGGAAGGCTGGTGGCCTGTCCCCGCCGTCCCCCGGGTCCTTGGTTCCCTGGAGCTGCAGGGCCTCCGACTCGGGGTGGGGCCAGCACAGGGAGAGGATTCATTCATGGAAGCGGCTCCCCTCCCCGGCCCTGACCCACATGCTCTCTGTGCCTCTCTGTCCGCTGCGTTGTCTCCGAGCTGCCACTTAGTGTTACAAAGGGATTCCTCGCTCCACGGGGTCGTGTCTGCGAAGCGTCCTTTCTGACGGCCCGGGTGGGGTGTTGCGGCCTCCGTGGGCCCCGCGGCTCCTGCAGCTGCGCAGGTCGGCCTGTCTCCCCACTTTGGGCGCAGCAAGTGCTGGAACCGCCATCGAGCCCCACCCACAGGTGCCCTGGTGTCTCTGACGCTGCATCTGTGCCTCCTGCTCCCCCGCCCCAAACAAGTGAGTCCAAGACTAATGACGTGGCGATTGGCTGCTAAAATATTCGCTGCTAATATTAGTGGAGAGAAATGGTGCGCCTGCGCGTAAGGGAAATGAATGCAACACGAGTATAGTCATCAGTCATTAGCGAACGTTGTAGTTCATTAATAATTACGTATAACAGGATACTGTAAAAATTAAGTTACAAAATTTTTATTAAAGCGTTTCTTACATACCATTGTATTGGGTGGGCGGCAAAAATATTCGCAGGTCGCGAGTTTGACATGCTTGACTTACATGCTGAGCACATAATTCATCTGGTTTTTTGGCCACCTGTGAGGCCGGGGCTGCTGTTTGCCCATTTTGCAGATGGGGAAATAGAGACTTGAGGAGGTTAAGAAACTGCAAGGCCTCAGAGTCCCACACCAGGTACCGCCAGTCCCCGAGCTGGCACCTGTGTGCTGCCACACAGGCGGCATCGTAAAGCCTTCCTTTCCTCCGCTGTGACTGTTAGAGTGTCTCCCAGAGACAAACATTACCTGGCTTTGCACTCGCCTCCTCTCACCATCACCCCAGCGCCTCGTTGATGAGTAAAGAAAAGTTGGGGGCAGCTGCCAGGTTGAGGTGACCTCCCAAAGGAAGGAGTATAAGTTCAGGAGGTCAGCAACCCGCTGGCCAGTGGGAGAGGGCTGATCTAGCCACATCCCACCAAAGGGCCCAGGCGTGAGGGCACATGTGGGCTTGGGCTATCTCTCGCTCCGCCCTGTCCTTAGCACTACAGTGGTACCTCAAGATACGAGTTTAATTTGTTCCGTAACCTTGAGGCGTGGGAAACTATGAGACACTCAATTCGCGGTAAACTGGTGGATCGTGTGCAGCCGGCCGATCTGTGTGATTACTCCTATCTCAAATGTTGCTCATATTTCAAAGCAAAAATTGCTTGCTCGACGGCTCATACCTCAAAAATCTCGTATGTTAGGGCACTCGTATCTCGAGGTACCACTGTATTTGGCTTCCACCCTGGAAAGGCAGGGGAAGTGAAAGGACAGGTGCCATCAGCCACACCCCCTCCTTGTTGGTACGGAGGCCTCGTTAAGGAAGGTGAGTGCAAGTGACTTATCGTTTCATAACCACATTGGCCTGCATACAAGATAAGTGATGCCTTTGGCGCCATCACCTGCACACCCCAGCACACTGAACATAAAGGAAGCTGTTCTTAGCATCACACAGAACCTTAGGAGGTCAGGGCTGTCTTATGTGCCCATTCTATAGATGAGAATACTGAGGCCCATGTTAAGTAACTAACCCGCGGTCCACGTCCCGGTAGGTGGTGAGCCAGATTTTACCTAAGACCCGGCTGCTTGGCTGCAGAGCCTGTGTTTTACGCCACTCTCCCGCTTGATGGAAACAGATACAAGGAAAGCAGACCCTTTAACTTGATTATTAATTGTCTGTGCATGAACAGCTGCAGCCAGGGGATGTGCTTAGTTCTTTGCAGACCTTATTCCTTTCAACCTCATGACAGCCTGTGGCAGATGTACTGCTATGAACCCTTACCTTACAAACGAGGAAACTGAGGCTGGGAGAGTGGAAGTGAGCGATGTCCCTGGGTAGTGTGGCTAGTCAGGGGTGTGGTCCGGAGTCATGTCCAGATGTGTCTGCCTGATGTCAGCATCTGACCTCCGACCCCTGTGTCAGGTCAGCTCAGCAGAACCCACGGCTTCCTAGACAGGGTGAGAAACCAGATGTTCTCAGGATTTGCTCAGTATCTATGCAATGGGTTCAGGGAGACACTAAGCCTATGTAATAAAGAGGTAACATGCAAACGGTCCTCACGCCGTGACACGTAACCACCCCTCAGCAGGAGGGCGGGGCAGTGAGCTACTCACGCATGGATTCGTGTGCAGGGCCACTAGTTTTCTATAAAAATTCTACTCTGGCTCCGGCTGCATAGCTCTATTGGTTGGAGCATCATCCTATACATCCTATATACACAAAAGGTCACAGTTTGATTCCTGGTCAGGACACATAAAGTGGTACCTCAAGATTCGAGTTTAATTCGTTCCGTAACCTTGAGGCGTGGGAAATTATGAGACGCTCGAGTCGCGGTAAACTGGTGGGTCGTGTGCAGCAGGCCGATCCGCGTGATTACTCCTATCTCAAATGTTGCTCGTATTTCAAAGCAAAAATCGCTCGCTCGACGGCTCTTATCTCAAAAATCTCGTATGTCAGGACATCCATATCTCGAGGTACCACTGTAATAGGGAAAAAGGGAAATAGGAGACTGTTGAAACATGCGCCTTGGTTAAGCAGTAAGTTGGCCTCTCCGTCCCTAGTTCACTTTGAAATTCCAGCACTCGCTGCAGAGCCTGCTGGTAGGTAGGAACGGCCCATCTCTGCCCCCCGGGGACGTGGCTCTGCAGAGTACCAATGTGCGCAGCAGCTGCCAGTCCGCGTTGCTCTGTCTGTCGCCTGTGTCAGCGAGACAGGGACTGGCCGCGAGCCAGACATTTCGCGCAGATGACAAATGCGTTGGACGGTAACCGCAGAGCGGCTCTCGCAAAAGCCAGCGCTGCCTCAGCACTTCTCCGCGGCGCGCAGAGCCGGCGGCCTTGCAGGCTCCCTCCCCGGGGCCGTGGTCAGGAGCAGGGATCCAGGACACCCCGACCCACTGCGTCACGGTGTCTCAGGAGTCCCCCTTGGACCAAACACCTGCCGTGATTCTTAGCGACACTGAAGATGGAGAATGGCTGCGAGGCAGAGCCATGTGCCTGCTCTACTGCCGGCCGCAGGGAGCAGCCCTCCCATTCTGACAGCAACCGAGTGCCTTTCGGGTGCCAGGCTAGTGCTCTCCCGGCGGGCTCTCACTGAACCCTCCAAGCAACCCCGAGAAGTAGACGCGCTCAGTTGCCCCCATTTCACAGATGGGAAAGCAAGCCCGGAAAGGTCAAGTGTGATTTGGACAGAAGCTGAGTAGCAGCAGAACATGCTGGTGAGTCTGAGAAGAGAAGCAGGGAGAGTCAACAGAGCCCATTGGTCCATGGAGGGAGAGAGCCGATGGAGAAGCTGGGGGTGGGGGGTCACAGCGCCCTGCCCCTGAATAGCACTGCCCTCAGGGAGGCACCTGGGTTGGGGCGCCCTCAGCAGTTGGAGCAGTGGTTCTCAACCTTCCTATTGTCATGTCCCTTTAATGCAGTTCCTCATGTCGCTAGCAACGAAAGTAATTTGATGGCTGGGGGTCACCACAACACGAGGAGCTGCATTAAAGGGACGTGGCAAGAGGAAGGTTGAGAATCACTGAGTTGGAGGCTGCGCCGCGGGACCCTCCTCCCTCTCTCCTGCCGCCATTCAGCTCCGTGGGCAGGTGCACCCTCTGCCCGCCCTCTGAGTTCCCAGGAAACCCAGCCTCCCCCACCCCCATTGTCCCTGTTCCGGGCCACCATTCATCGGCGGCCAGTCCAGCTTGGCAGCCACCGTCCCGGTTCCTGTGCCCCTCCCGCACCGGCCTGGCTCCGGAAGCCCGAGCGGCTGATCTGAGATGGAAAGAGGCCTTCGAGCGGCACCTGGCCGGGCTGGAGGGGAGCCCCATGCCAGAACCCCACGCCAGCCCTTGGTGCCTGTCCCCCCCCTCCCCTCACGATCTCCCTCCTCCTGTTTCCTGGCCTCACCAGATGCGGGGAAAGTACCCGTTTCCCCTCCAGCAAAGCCTGTTGCGGTCACCGGAGCCCATTTCCACCCGACGCCCAGGGCCCAGCTGCCTCTCTCTTGGCCTCCAGCCGCGGGGCCGATGCTGAGCCCTGGCTCGGCTGCAGGCTCTGTGCCAGGAACCCGCCGTGGGAATGTGGGGGGGGGGGGTGGCCGCAGGGGCAGGAAGCCTGCGCAGCCTCAGCGGGCATTTGGTGGCCTTAAAAAGCCCCGCCGTCCCCAGTCATTCATTCCGCATGCATTCATTCACTCCACAAAGCTTGAAGGCAGCGGTCACCAACCAGTGGTCCACAGATCACTGGGGTCTGTGCGGTCTGAAAGGTAGCGGCTTTAAGAGCCTACTGTGTGCTGACACTGGGGATACAGAGTGAACCAAAAATGGAAACCACCTGCCCCTCTGAGTTTGCATTCTAGAAGGGAGACACACAGAAGAAGTGTGTAAATTGCGATGATTATTACAGAGGCAGGTGAGGCGAGCAGGGGAGGGTGCCGAGAAAACAGCTTCCACTGGTTCCCCTCAGCACCTGCTGCTGCTGTCAGCGTCCCTGTTACATCTGGAGCTCCTGCGGTCTGCCCATTCCACCCGGTTCCCCTCCCCCCACTGCCCCAAGGCCGGTGGGCCAGAGGCTCCTGGAGGGCCCTCCTCACCGGCTCCAACCTCAAATGCCCCGGTGAGGGCACCAGCTGGTCCCCCACAAGCAAACCCAGCCCCAACAAGTACGGTTTGGCCCACAGCATTTAAGAAAAGCAATATTTCAATTGTAGCTAACAGTAAAGAATGCAGGGATGACACATATAATCCGGTTTTCTGGCTTCTCTCCAAAGATCTCAACGATGGGGTCCCCATTCCCTCATGACCACGTGGGGAAGGCTGAGGTGGCATTCCCCCGCCTCCCAGTGGCCCAGGGCCACCCTGCCCACTCTGGAGGGCAGTTGAGTTTGTGACCCTAGCCGAGGTCACCGGATTCAAACCCTGCACACAAAAGCAGTACCTTACCCACAAGCCTAAAAGGATCCTCTACACAGTGGTTCTCAACCTTCCTAATGCCGCCACTCTTTAATACAGCTCCTCATGTTGCGGTGACCCCCAACCATAAAATTATTTTCCTTACTATTTCATAACTGTAATTTTGCTACTGTTAATGAATCTTAATGTAAATATCTGTGTTTTCTGATGGTCTTAGGTTCTACAGCAGCGTTTCTGACCCACAGGTTGAGAACCGCTAGTAGGGTTGCCTAAGACCATCAGAAAACACAGATATTTACATTATGATTCATTAACAGTAGCAAAATTACAGTTATGAAGTAGCAACAAAAATAATTTTATGGTTGGGGGTCACCACAACATGGGGAACTGTATTAAACGGTGGCGGCATTAGGAAGGTGGAGAACCACTGCTCTACAGGAAACCCTCCATGGTGTGGGCCTCATTTTCACAGACAAAATTTCCGGTTCGTATGTCATACGCAGAAATCAACACCTGTTAATTTTAAAATGCTTTAAACCAAGATTTGCTTAAATGAACAGATTGTTTTTTGTTGTCGTTATTAATTCGGTGTTATTTTTAATAAATTTTAGCGAATAGGCCATGTGTTGGAAAACACACTGTAGTAATTTCGCCGACATAACTAAGTGTTCCATATCTACAACTCAAGTCCACGTATTTAAACCCAAGAGGCGTCGCCGGTAAACAGTGTTGGGGATGGATTAGCGGGTGATCACCCCACATTGCAAGCGGTAATCAGTTCTATGGTCTCCTGACCTGACTTTCTGCAGCCAATGTTCCCACACGCGCTAGGCCACGTCCCCCGCTGGGTGCATTTGTTTACTGCTGGTGACTGGTGAATGCACGCGTTTACTGGGCCTATTCAGCATAAATTTAAAATTACTGTAATCCGTATAGAAAACTTTTCTGTGAAATTAAGCCTTTCGTACATTCTTAACTTCAATTGCACACATGTGTCCGGCATTAGTAAAAAGCAAATTAATTTGTCAATTTGTTAACAAACACATTGGGAAAAACCTACTTATTATATAACGTGCTTTTGGCTTTCCCAGACACCCCCTCGCCTGAATCAGTCCCTTAGAGCGAGGGTTTACTGGACTCGCTTGCTTCTGCCCCGGAGCTCAGAGCCGTGGCTCACCTTGTCAGCTAGCCTGGTCAGTGCCCAGCCATGGGTCACCCCACAAGGCATCTCCTGCACCCCCGCCTCATTTCCTAGGGCTTCCCACCCATCACACCTTTTCCTTCCCTTTGGAAAGAGATTCCATCCTTGCAATCAAACAGGTGTTTCCCTTTGCTATGGGTTCAAATCCTAAGAAACCAATTCCCCTGGCAATGTTCCAGTCAGTTAACCAGGAATCGCCTCTTTCCTGAAACCTTTACATTTTGCAGCAGGATCAGACCAGATTGGCTCTTTAAAGGCCCCGTATTTTTCTCCTTTCTCTTCTAAACGTGGAAGTTTAAGTGTTCTAGAATTCCCAGTGGTTCTCTATGGACACACCCAAAAACATCTGAGACCCCTGACCCTCTAAACCAGTGGTTCTCAACCTTCCTAAGGCCGAGACCCTTGCATACAGTTCCTCATGTGGTGGTGACTCCCAACCATGAAATTTTGCTACTGTTATGCATCATGATGTAAATATCTGCATTTTCTGATGGTCTTAGCTGACCCCTGTGAAAGGGTCGTTTGACCCCAAAGGGGTCTCGACCCACAAGTTGAGAACCTCTGCTCTAGACCTTTGACCCTATTGAGTGGAAAGCCCATTTCCATTAGATCTGAGGACCAGGAAGTTGTAACTTGCCTAAGGTCACATGCAGGTCCCTGTTGGAGTCCAGTCTGTGCTTTAGGTTGCAGCTTCCGGCATTAAGTCTCTTTCCAGAGCAAACGGAAGGAAAGGGTGCAATGGGCGGGAAGCCCTAGGAGTTTAAAGGTCCCCTGTGGTCCCAGTGAGCAGCCAGGGTCCAGACCCACGATTTCAGGGCTTCCCTGGAGCTGGTGACCCCCAGGTGGGTCTTTGGACCGTGGGAGGCTGTACTGTGTCTGGATTTGAACCCCAGCCCCAGTGTCTAGCTGCCTGCTCATCAGCCAGTTACTTCTCCCTGCCCCTCAGTTTCCCCATCCATAAGTTGGGGACACTGATCTTATTTAGAACGCTAACGATTCACAGGGGCTGGGACATAGTAAGTGCTCAGTAAATGGTAGCTAGTGTGCTTGGTTACACTGTGTGCCTCTCTTTTGCTGTGGCTGTGGTGTGGTTTCACTAGTGATTCCTTATGAGTTTCCCTTTGCATGAGAGTTTAGGAATTTCTGTACCTGGAAAAAATGTAGAATCACAGCAAGTCAGGCTGTCAGCGTCTCCTCTGCCTATACCCCATCCTAAACACCACAGGATGATTGATGGTGGAGCAGTGAGGGGGTGAGGGGTTTGTATTAGGATTTTCAAGTGGAGAAACTGAGGCTGGGCCCCAGCTAACAGTTGTTAATGGCAGATTCTCGTCAGCCCCCGTGAAGCCTCCGAATTTACCTCTTTCTCCGGGGTTCCACTGTCCTCCGGGAGGCGGCTGCTCCTTCGGTCGGGTCCTCCTGCGTGAGAGAAATATAAACCACAGAAGATGTTTTAATTGAAGGGCAAGCAGCTTCTCGTCCTTTTAAGATGAAACGCAAGAAAGTTTGAAAGACTTTTCTCAAACCGTCCCTAAATGCGGTACCTAAACTGATTATAGGTGCCTTTTTTAAAATGTCCAAATTAAAAATAGGCATAAAACGAGAAGGCAGGACCCAGCCCAGGGCCTGCAGCCGTGTCCACGGCTTCCTAGAACCAGCCCTGGCTGTGGCCTAATTTATACTTTCGGGAGATGAAAGGGAGGTGGGGGAACCGGGGCTGGCACTGGAGGCAGATCTGGGACGCCTTTGGCAGTGGTCGAACCTGGGTTCCGTGTTCTGTAATTAGGAGTGGCTACCAATGGGCGAGGGAGGTCGCCTCACAGCCCTTCCCTCAGAGTGCAGCGCCGTGATTCTCACCTTGGGGTCCCGGGCCAGCGGCACCCGCCTCCCCTGGTGGGATGCGCTCCCCACAACTCCAGGTTCACATGTTAAAGTCCCCCCACCCCAGCCTCTTCTAATGCAACTGGATTTGGAGATAGGGCCTGCAGAGGGATGATTAAATTGAGTCCATTTAGGGCAGACCCTAATCCAGTAGGACTGGTGTCCTTGTAAGAAGAAGAAGGGACAACCAGGGGATGAGCAACAAGAAGGCAGACATACACTGAGGGACCAGATGATTATGATTTCTGAAAGCATAATCATCTGGCCACTCTGTGTGTGTGTGTGTGTGTGTGTGTGTGTGTGTATGTATAAGGCCTGGTGCATGAATCCATGAATGGATGGATCCAGTCAGCCTGGCCAGTGGGAGGGGACATGGGCAGTTGGCCTGCCTGCTGGTCGAACTCCTGTTCGAGGGGATAATTTGCATATTAGCCTTTTATTATATAGGATATATATATGACTGAGTGGCCAGATGATGATGATCTCTGAACACATAATAATCTGGCTAGTGTGTGTGTGTATGAATTCATGTATGGATGGGTCCAGCCAGCCTGGCTAAGGGGAGGGAACTTGGGCAGTTGGCCTGCCTGCCTGCTGGTCAAACTCCTGGTCGAGGGGACAATTTGCATATTAGCCTTTTAGTATATAGGATATACACGGAGTGGCCAGATTATTTTGCATTCAGAGATCATCATCATCTGGCCACTCAGTGTATGCAAGGCAAGGAGAGAGGCCACCCCTGCCTGCACCTCAGTGACTGTGAGAAATAAGTTTCTGCTGTGCCGCCCACCCAGTGTGGGGGGGACTCTTGTTATGGGGCCCGAGCAAACCAGCAAACCCGGGAACTGGCTAGAAATGTCAGTTCTCAGGCCTAGCCCTGACCCACATCGTCACGGGCCCTCCAGGTGATGTCCACGTGGGCCGGTGGTTGAGAACCACTGACATGAGGTATTAATACTTGGCGGTAACCAGCCCCCCCAAAAATGACATGTGGTTGGAAACATGGGCTGGTGTGTTAAATATATAAACCTCCTTTTAGGAGGCGCTGGAGGAGTTCCAGTGGGTTCTTTAATGAGATGGCGCAGGCAAAAGTGTTCTGTAAATGCTGGAACATTCTGTGGACTTTAGGTGGTAATGAATAGTAACATTGGTATCCAGTCAGCTAAGGCATGCAACCCTCTGAGTACTCCAAAGTGAGAAAATGGAATCCAAGACTGGAATTTCTGAGTCGCTTAAAATCTTGCCCGTTTTCTGCCCCAGGCATTTGGAATGCTGCTCCTGTCTGAGCACAAAAAAAAACAAGATTTAATCACATTTCCCTTTTTGCCCTTGCTACTAGGAAGCCCACCACCGAGTGAGATCTTTAATCATAGCCCGTGTAGTTAAGAAAAAAAACAAAAACAAATATACTATTTCAGTTTTATACTGCATCTATGTCCTTCGTAGTGGCTTCAAATGCCTTTAGGAAGAAAAAAAGGAGAGGGAAAGGAGTGAAAGAAGAGATTCCTCTCACAGCTCAGATAGTTACCAGATCAATAAAGCTCTGCTGAGTGGATTGATGAAGCATTGTGGGGTTTGATAAAGCATGGCGGGGAAAGACAGGTGCTCTCTTTCAGTGACAAGGGAGCAAACTGTTCATCAGCGAGTCCTCCTCACGCCCCTGTCTTTTCTTGTTGCCCCATCTCTGTGGGTGACAGGGCACGTGTCCATTGCTGGAGTTAATTCCTGTGACTGGAGCTGTTGTGAGCCCTGCTGGGGGACCAGTGTGAACGTGACACGGCCAGATTTGCATGTTTTTAAGATTAGAAATTGCTCTTTGCCTGTGGTTTTCAACCCAGGTGCCGAAAGAATTTTTACAGCATGCAACACCTGACTATTTAGTCAGGGCACTGAGCTCTTTTCTCTTAAGATTGTCAAGTAAAAAAAAAAAAATTAAAAAAGACAACAGCCAACACAATAGCCATCCGGTATGGATGAATCAAAATGATACCTATTTTTCGGTCGGGTCAGCAAATAATCTATTTCTTGCTGTGCCGAGGAATTTTAGTAATTATTTTATGTGTGCCACGAGTGAAAAAAGGATTGAAAATCGCTGTTGGGGGTCATTAGAAATGGGCAGAAACAGAAAGTAGAGAAATGAGGAGTATTTGCATGTGTTACCTGTGAGCTTTTCGAATAAAGATCACACGGTGTTACAGGAACTAGACATGAGGAAATTGAGTGGGAAATCGAGTCCTCGTGCGCACAGAGGAACGAGTATCAGATGGCCGGGAACCTGTCCCGAGCAGACAGTGAGCGCCCAACACATTTTCTTTTTTTTTTTAAATATATGTTATTGATTTTTTTACAGAGAGGAAGGGAGAGGGATAGAGAGCCAGAAACATTGATGAGAGAGAGACATCGATCAGCCGCCTCCTGCACACCCCTTACTGGGGATGTGCCCGCAACCAATATACATGCCCTTGACCGGAATCAAACCTGGGACCTTTCAGTCCACATGCTAATGCTCTATCCACTGAGCCAAACCGGTTTCCGCCCGACACGTTTTCAATAGGACGTCGGTTCCAGTAAAACAACACCGTTCATCAGTTAATATGTCCCTTTCAACGTTCACATTTGTGTGGGTCATGTGTACCTGCTTTTATACATGTGCCTATTTTGAGTAGCATTGTATTTTTAATAAGTTCAGTCAACACCCGTCTGCATTTATTTTAAAAAAAAAAAAAAGGGTTTTGAAAATTAGTTTGTCTAAAATTTCAACACTGGTGGCCCAGGTGGACTCTCTCCCCCTGCAGTGATTCTCAACCTTTTTTAATGTTGTGACCTTTTAATACAGTTCCTCATGTTGTGGTGACCCCCGATCTTAAAATTATTTTCGTTGCTACTTCATGACTGTCATTTTGCTACTGTTAATGAATCATAATGTAAATATCTGTTTTCCAATGGTCTTAGGCGACCTTGCTAGCAGTTTTCAACCTGTGGGTCGAGACCCACAAGTTGAGAACCACTGCTGTAGAGCCTAAGACATCAGAAAACACAGATATTTACCTTATGATTCATAGCAGTAGCAAAATTACAGTTATGAAGTAGCAACGAAAATAATTTTAAGATTGGGGGTCACCACAACATGAACTGTATTAAAAGGTCACAGCATTAAAAAAGGTTGAGAACCACTTGCCCCGGAAGGGGCCTGGCTGTGTCTCGCGATTGAGAACGGGCTGCTTCTCCTAACTCCGGCCTCCCGTCCCCGGGGAGAGGGTGCGTGCTCGCTGCCACAGGTGTGCCCCGCCGCCCCAGCTGGCACGGAGGAGGAGGAAATGGAAGAGAAAGAAACCTCAGACGCCGCACTGCGAAGCCCCACCGCGCTATTTTCTGTCTCTACAATGGGACGGAAAGCGATCCGCGGCTCTCCTTTCTATTCCGCATGGCTTTGTGGTCCCGAAGGCAGTGTTAACTGACACGCCACCTCCCTGGGGACGCAGAGGCACAGACAGTTGTCTCCGTCTGAAAAGAGCTGGGGGAAAGGCAGCCGGTGGGAGGGGTGCTGCATCCCCCATTTCTCTGCTCCTTTAATAATGGATTGCCTTCAAAATGTCCATCTCCCTGAAACCGGTTTGGCTCAGTGGATAGAGCATCAGCCTGTGGACGGAAGGGTCCCAGGTTCTGTTCCGGTCAGGGGCATGTATCTTGGTTGGGGGCACATCCCCAGTAGGGGGCGTGCAGGAGGCAGCTGATCGATGTCTCTCTCTCTCATCAATGTTTCTAACTCTCTATCCTTCTCCCTTCCTCTCTGTAAAAAAGCAATAAAATATATTTTTAAAACAAACAAAAAACTGTCCATCGTGATTCAAATGGGCAAAATTGAGGGGCCCTTTTTCCTTCCTGGCCCTCCTCTGTCCTTTCGGACAGTGGTCAGTGAACTCATTAGTCAACAGAACGGCAAAGCGCGGTTCTTGAGCCGCATGTGGCTCACTAGCCACGGTTTGCCGACCACTGCTTTCGGACGATCTGTTGTTTTGTTTTTAATGGCCTGAATGTTGTTCTTCGGGTGAGAGGTAGATCTGCTAAGAAGTCAGGGTATGAAAGGTCATCGCTTTCCTGTTCAAAAGCAGCAGTGAATTCCAGGACCTGGGCCTGCACAATAGGGTGTTGGAGGCCAAGCTGCAGGCGCGCCAAGGTGGTCTGGTCTCTTGTCTCTCGTTCTGGGTCAGCATGTGGCTCTCGAGCCGCAGTTTGCCGCTCTGTTGACTACTGTTCTGGGTGGTTCACGAGAACTGGCTCAGCCTGGGAGGGAATGGCCTTTTGGGAGGAACTTTGGCTCCTGGGATGTAGAGGGGTGCACACACCTTCCCCCTGTGTCCCACGGAGGCTGCCGGGTCTCTGGCTGGTGCCTCCTCGCCTGTGAGCCCTTTAGGAAAAGGGGGTCTCTCCCCACAGAGCAGAATAGAGGGGGGCCTTGCACACCGTTCGATCTGCACACATCTGACTGGATAGATGAATATGGCATAAGCGAAAAGCTCACAGGTAGCACGTGCAAATACCCAGATGTTTTTGTTGCGAATACTGTCATCCAGACTCCACCTGCCTTCCACAGCAAAGCAAATGTCTCCACTGACCTAACCTAAGCCCGGGAGCCAGGGTCTGCTTTCAGCCACGTACAGGCCTGCGTATTCAGATGATGTCACCGGGATACAGCCCTGTGTCTCTCTGCTCCGCACCCTTCATTCCCAGTCCAGCCCTCCCTGACCCCACGCTCCAGGGAGAACAGGTTCTCTAAGGAAAATGGAGGCCCTGGTGCCAGAGGAAGCAGCAAGCAACAGATGCACACAGTGATGGGCTTGTAGGAACAGTGCCCGCCCCCCTTGCATCAAAATAGAGCGATCAAATGTCAGCCCTCCGTGCTTGCTTGCTTTCAAGAAGGTGGGGTGCTGGACATTGGGATGTACTGTTTTATTACTGCATGATGCCTGGCACAATGGCAGGTACTTGGTAATCCTATATAATAAAAGCCTAATATGCTAAGTGTCCAGTCGGCCATTCAACCAATCAAAGTGTAATATGCTAATAATATGCTAAGGTCACTCAACCGCTCGCTATGATGTGCACTGACCACCAGGGGCAAACAGTCCACCGGTTGACCAGTCGCTATGATGTGCACTGACCACCAGAGGGTAGACGCTCTGACCAGTAGGTTAGCTTGCTGCTGGGGTCCAGCCAATCAGGACTGAGCAAGATGGTCCAGACATACCCTGGATCCCTCCCATGATCCCTCCATGGCTGGCCAACCTCCCACATCCCTCCCCGGTCCTGATCCTGCACCAGTGGGGTCCCTTGACCTGGCCTTAGCCCTCTTGCAATCTGGGCTGAGGTCCCCCTCCCCTGAGTGCACGAATTTCATGCACTGGGCCTCTAGTATTAAATAAATCAACAATGGTTCAAATTTGTGAAAAGAAAAACTGTATAGCCCTAGCCGGTTTGGTTCAATTGATAGACTGAAGGGTCCCAGGTTTGATTCCAGCCAAGGCACATGTGGGTGGTGGGCTCAATCCCCAGTCGGGCGCATGCAGGAGGCAGATCCATGATTCTCTCTCATCATTGATGTTTCACTCTCTCTCTCTCTCCTGCTCCCTTCCTCTCTCTGAAATCATTACAAATATATTTAAAAGAGAAAAACTGTATTGATGCAGCTACAGCAAAACGCCAGGCCTGGAGAGGGTGATGCATACGTTACAGAGTTGGTTGTGGTATCATCCCACAAAGGAAGGATGATGGAACAGAGCACAGGAAGAGGGGACGGAGCCGTAGGCCACGGAGTGGTCGGCTGGCTGTCTTAAGTGGCCTGCCCTGGCCACCACGGCGATGCACGTGGCCAAGTGCACACACATACCCCACACATTTACCTGCGTACTGAATTCTCACCCCTATTATGTCCCCCCTCTTGCAGCTCGAGCTGTCCAGCACGGCCGTCCTGCACCAGATGCGGCGGGACCAGGTGGCCGACGCGTGCCGGGCCAACAGCGCGGCGAGCCGCAAGCGGCGCGTGCTCACGCCCAGCGACCTGAAGCACCTGGTGGTGGACGAGGACCACGAGCTCATCTACTGCTACGTGCCCAAGGTGGCCTGCACCAA